>NW_020717147.1:108787-165819 GCF_900518725.1 Notechis scutatus | reverse complement strand
ACTCCTTCTGGCTCCGCCCACTCACCTAGCCCCTCCCTTTCAGCTTGCATTCAACTTTGGTAGTTGAATTTTTGCCTGCAAGTTTTCTAGACAGCTCAAAGAAACACAAGTCAGTCCAGTTGCCTCTTGCATAAGCACCTCCATGGACATTTAGTCCACTCCTTAGATAATGGGTTTTTTTTGGGTGGGGGGGTATATTAAAATCATTTTATTATTCATAAGGTTAACACAGTGTTCGTTGATGCATTGATCCAGCCAAGGAGATGATCAGGATTCAAACTTGGAGCCACACAAAGCCGGAGCCTCTTGGGAGAAGAAATAATAAAATGTCAATTAATAAAAGAATAATAAAATTCCTTCCGCCTGGGATGGAAGCCAGTTTAATGCACCGTGCAAAACCCAAACAGGTTTTCGCTGCCTAGCAAGACCGTCCGTAAGTGACTTTGGCCGTTCTTGCCCCAGTCGTTAAGTGAATCGTTAAGGGCTGCTGAGTTCCTAACACGGCTGTTCAATGAATCTGGCTTCCCCATCTCTGTGCTTGTGACCCACAGGACCACGGCGGCCGTCATAAACATGGGGCTCAGAAAACAACCTGCACCTAAACCCCAGCAAGACGAAGGAGGTGGTGCTTAGACCTGGTCTGGAAGGCGAGGGAGGGACCTGCCCCACTCTGCATCTGGGGGGGGGCTGCGTGGAGGGGTTCCCCTCTTTCCCATTCCTGGGGGTCCACCTTAGCCAAGGCCTCACCTGGAGAAATAACACCACACAGGTGGCCAGGAAGGCTCAACAGGGACTCCGTTTCCGTAGGAAACATCAGGTGGAACCACAACGGATGACTTCCTTTTTCCGGTCTGCAAGAGAAAGCGTCCTTACATATTGTGTCACGGTGTGGGATGCTGGCTTGACAGCCGTGGACAAAAAGGCATCACGGAGGGTGATGAGCACAGCACCCAAAATTGTGGGCTGTCCCCTGACACCACTGGACGAAACCGCCAGAACCCGTTGCTGCCTCAGCCGAGTGCGGAAAATCCTCCGGGACGATTCACACCCTGGTCAGCACCTCTTTCCTCTCCGTCCATCGGGCAGCCGAACGAAGAGGCTGAAAAACAGCTTTTGTCTTTGGCCTGACAGACTTCTGAAGGCAACATAAACACCACAATTAGGTTTAACGTGATAGACGTGCAGGGCCAGCACCAAGGAGGCTCATTTCAATTTCATTGTACGCATGTTGTGCATCGACAATAAGCATTTGATTGATTGATTTTGATGGATTGATTGAATCAGTTGCCAATCATCCGAATTTTGAGCTCACGATCGCGCGGATGCTGCAACTGGCTGTATGAGTGAAAAACAGCGGAAAATCGCTTTTAAATCGAGGATTACCTATAAGGACAAAGACATTCCAAGTTGATCTGAATAGCTGACCTCTCAAACAATTCCAAAACGTGTATTTTTTTGGGGGGGGGGGGAAATATAACAGCCACAGGCAGTTTTTATTGCTCTTTTAGAGTCTGCAGAGTCAAAACTCGTGCAATTTTCCATTATCGAACAAAGGCTGGTGTTGTCTCAGCAATTGTCCAACAAATAAAGCTATTGTTGTTCCCCAAAGATCCTGCTTAGTGGAGCCGTGCGCGCACAAAGGCTTTTAGACAAGGAACCATGTTGTACTGAGTCATCTGCACATTTGCCTGTGGCTGCTGGTGTGCAAATCAGACGGGTGTTTCGTCTGTCGAATGAAACTAACAGGGCAAGATTCCCTGGCATTATGGAAACGAAGCAGGCTGGCAGGAACTGGGTACATCTAGCTTAATGGGATTTGTACGGGTTGGATTCCATCGAAGTAACTGAGAGGAGCCAGGATCTGCAACAAAGTTGATTCAGCAAGAAAAACAGCAATACAAGCATCGACTTGACTGTCCCACTACTAGCCCTCTTTCATAGTTAAACCTAATCATTACTCCATCTTCTTAACTGCGTTCTCTACGCTTGGACCACGGGGTGTGTGTGTGTGTATGCTTCACACCTGCGTCTGCACAGACACAACAAAGGTCTACTTTTAGTTTTAGTTTAATGAACGTCTAGTTTAAATACGTCTAGTGTAAAGGGACACAGTGGCTCAGAGGCTAAGACACTGAGCTTGTTGATCAGAAAGGTCGGCAGTTCAGCGGTTCGAATCCCCACCGCCGCGTCACGGAGTGAGCTGGTTTAATAGGCCCCATCACTTTCTCAGCACCCAGCTGGCATCAAGTCTTGGTCACCCCACAGATAGAGATCCTGCAGGGGGATCCATCCCCGAATTAAAATTTCCAGCAACTGCAGCCAGAAATGGCCTTATATAAAACGGCTGGGGGAGGCAGATCTAACGAAGAGAGAGCCATGAAGAGTGATCAGCATTGGAGAAGCCCTTTATATGGGCACAAAGTGTTCTTCCTTTGGTGAGACTATCTGCCTGCCTTTCCCACCGTTCGTAGGCTTGTAATGTGGTTCCTCAGAAAAGCTCCTTTTGAAGTTGGATCCTCTTTCGTTCTTTTCTTCCTTCCTCCATGGAGAAGTGACTCACTCTTTCCAACTGCCTCCAGTTCTTCCTCAGACATTTTGAAGTTAACCATAAAAAGAGAAGCTTTTTTAAAAAACAAAAATAAACATAAAAATGAGACGTATTACGGAGTTCCATCTGCCACTAATAAACATCGGAACAACGTGGCAACGGCCAAAACAAAATCAATTTGGGGGATATCAACCGGGGCCAGATGAACGAAGTGAATGAAGTGATCAAGCCAAAATTAAAAGTATCATTTTAATTGTACTGACCTGGGGGATCCTCAGGTTACCTAGGATGTTCTATCAGAAGATGGATGGAGAGATGCTTCAATTGGGATTCTTGGCCAGAACATGGTCTCCTCCTGCCATCTCTGCAAGCTGTGAATCGATCACCTGTCAAGCCACAGTGACTGAGGATGATGGGAACTGTAGTTCAAGGGCAGAAGGCTATGGAAAAGCGATCATCTGGCCACGAACAGCCTGGGAACGAGCTGACCACTTAAAGAAGGGTGCTTCAATTGGCATCATGTTTATAAATGCACAGATACTTTTCTGTTCACGTCAACACATCACAGCCTGGGTAGAACTGCCTTTCTTGAGGCTCTGTCTGACTTTTTCAGAAAGGGGAGGGGTGGATGAAAGACACCTCCAATTGCAGGAGCAGTCTACCCCAGTATGCAAGGAAGGAGCCAACAAGGGTGGGGGGGCAAGCTGGTCTCACTAGAGAAGTTGCATGCAGCTCAGGCACCAACCGTGGGGTTCTTAGTCTGTGCAGGGTAACATCCAGAATTACAGAAGAACAGAGTTGGAAGGGACCTTGGAGGTCATCTACTCCAACCCCCTACTCCAGCAGGAGCCCCTATAGCATTTCAGACACACTGTTGTCCAGTCTCTTCTTAAAAACCTCCCGTGATGGAGCGCCCACAACTTCTGAAGGCCACTGACAAATTGTTCTCACAGTCGGGACATGTCTCCTTAGTTCTAGGTTGGTTTTCTCCAAGATTAGTTCCCAGGGAGCTTCATCCCTGGAGGCTTTCAAGAGGAGACTGTCAAAAATGGGGTAGGGTCTCCTGCTTGGGCAGGGAGGCGGGTTGGACTGGTTGACCTCCAAGGTCCCTTCCGACTCTGATATTCTATGTTCTACTCATCCCAGCTAACCAACTTTGGCGGAGCAGAAGCATCGCCCGTATCCGGCCGGTCCCGCCCAGCCTCCTCCCCGAAGCCGCTTCTGCGTGGCCTGCAGGCTCCAGAGCGCTGGGCGGAGCGCAGGGCGGCGGAGGAGAAGAGGGGTGGGGTGTCTCGGCCCGGCCCCCCCCCCCCCCCCCCCCCCCCCCCAGCCCAGCCCAGCCCAGCCCAGCCCAGCCGGATCTTTCTCTCTTTCTCTGCCGTCTCCGCCGCCTGGGATTCTTGCAGAGCCGCTCTTGGATTCATCCTCCACTGCCCAGCTAGGTAGGACCCCAGAAAAGAGGGGAAACGTTGGGGAGACCCAGCGTTTGGGAAGGGGGAGGGGGCGCCCCCACTACTGCCGACGGGGCGCGGCGCTTTGGCTACGGCTGGGGTCCTTCCCGAGCCCCGCAAAGCTGGAGAGCCGCGGCAGTAGGAGGGGAAGCGGGGGGGCGAAATGGAGAGATATGGGGAGGGGGCGAAGGGGGATTGGGGAGAGGGAGGCCGCCGAAGAAGTGTGGCATTGGGGGGGGGGCGCGAGGGCCGAGGTCCGGGGGGCGCCCGGGAGCGAAGAAAGAAAGAAAGAAAGAAAGAAAGAAAGAAAGAAAGAAAGAAAGAAAGAAAGAAAGAAAGAAAGAAAGAACCGGCCGGCCGGCGTGCAGGTGGCACCCTTTGCTAAAGGAGCGCTCCGGTGCCTGTCCGAGTTTGAGCACACAATCCGGTATCGGAGACCGGAAAGTTGGGGGGTGTCGGTGGAACGCAGCGCTACTTTGACTGAGGATGAAAGGAATCCCTTCTTTCCCATTTTCTTTCTTTCCTTCCTTCCTTCCCTCCCTCTCCTTTCTTCTTTCCTCCTTCCTTTCTTCCTATCCTCTCTCCCTCCCTCCCTCCAGGGGGCATTCTCCCCAAAGTTCAGGGTTTTAAAAGGGGGGAAGGGGCGATTCCAGACTGCCTTCAACCCAGTAGCCACGGCCACTTCACAGCCAGGGTCAGGAGTCTGGGACCCACAAATAAACCACAGGTTTTTCCCCCCTAAGCAGGGAAGTGAGAGATTCCTTCCTTCAGGACAATTTCAAAGCTGGCCTAGGACTTAGTTGGAATTTTTTTTTAATGCTTCCAAAAGACCAGGGCTGAAAAATGGGGCGACCTCAAGAGTTTCCAGCTTCAAAAGAGAGGAAAAAAAAATTTAAAAACCCCTCCCCTTTAATTAAAAAACAAATCAAGACTCATCCAATCCTGAATTTGGACTGTAGAATTGCAACACCTAGGAAACGTCTACCTGAATATTTTTGGAGAAGCGTTTTTTTTGTTTTTTTTAAATAGCAGTCAAAATCAGTTGTGAAACTTTGGTCGAAGAGGCAGCACAAGTTTTCCTAAAGCCCTTTGCACAGTTTCACTGCCTGGAGTGAAACTGACGCTATTTGGCAGTCAGGAAAAACAAAATCTTTGTTTTTTATAACAGGGTTTTATGCTGTGACTGAATGACAAAAGCATCCAGGTTGCCACCTTCCCTGCTTCAGTCCTGCTCCTGTGCTTTCTGCACCAGCACTACGCATAGATGTAGCTTGCAAATATTCAGCCGAGGGGCTTTAGTAGAATTAGCTGGGGCCGAAGGATGCGAAGGTTACGGAGGGGGGGGCTTGTGATGAGAGGGCTGGAGTTAGTTTTCCATCTCTCTATCCACACACAGCAGCTACTACGTTGCTTGTCAAAAAAGAGAAGTAAATGTACACAGACTGTGGCATAGGGCAGACCGTGGAAGGGAATAACAAGTAGTTATTCTGCATAGTAAATCTAACCTTTATGTTTCCACCCCACCCCGTCTTCATCATTTTAATAAATAACTCAGGGCTGCGAGCGTACCTATTATTTCAAGGAAGTGAACCTAGTTAATCTTCCTTCCTCCTTCTCTTTTCTCCCACAACACAACACTGGCTCAAAGTCACCCAGAAGGCTTTCGTGCCTAAGGCCAGACTAGAACTCCCCGTCTCCTGGGGATTGGCCCAAAGCTGCCCAAGAGGGGACTAGAACTCACAGGCACCTAGTTTCTAGCCTTCCTCTCTTTTGAGTTATTTTACAAAGATTCGGGCATGAGAGTATTTTTTAAAACCCGTCGCCTTTAAAAGGAAAGAGCCAATATTATTCCCCTTCTGAATGTAGTTCTGAATGAATGCCTGAGTTTTCATCATTACACCCAGTCAGCCCTGTAGCTGATACAGTCCCGCACTTCCTGTAGATGAATCCACTGGGCTTTAGACGGGATTCTTTTTATAGCATGATTTGAAGATTGGATTTCTGGCAAAGCAAATAGAGATGCTGCAGGCCTGACTCTGCTCTGGATTGGCTAAAAGGGGCACAGCGTTGACCAGAAAGCTGTCATCACTCGTTGCTTCAACTCTTTACAATCGCAACTGACTTACTGAATTAGCCTGATCTCTGGGTTGGCCCAGCTCACAGAAGCACCTAAAAATTGGAGCCAGTCTTAGCGTGCCGCTAAAACCAGGGTCTTGTGGAAAGCCCTCCTGTGCCAGCTTTGGGTCTAATGCGTGCAAGTGTCTTGTGGAAGACACAGCGGTTGGGTGCAGCCTTTCTTGGGAGCTGACATGAGTTGGACAGAGAGAAAGAGGGAAGGGAGCATCGCCTCCGGTGTGAGTCATGAAGCTGTTTGGGCAGAGCAGATTCATAACCATGTCGATAGTCAGTTCCCCCATCTTGGATCGACAGATTCACACACCCAGCCCTGCCTCTGTTTTGGACCAGGAAAACAGGACTATAAGTTTTGAAACAAAAAATCCAGTCCAGCCGAGTTAGACATTTGATATATGAATGAGTACGCAAGATGCCATAGAAGGGAATATTTGTAGCTCAGGGTTGAACTGTGGGCTCCTTGATGCTCTCTGTAGCTGATCGGTTTTCTTGCAGACATTTTGTGACCCAACTAGGTAGCATCATCAGTGCTAGAAGGGAATGGGGGGAAGAGGAGGAGGAGGAAGATTGTGGGGTCCTTGATGCTCTCTGAACTGGGTGGTTTTCTTGCAGACATTTCATGACCCAACTAGGTAGGGTTTGCAGAGAAGAAGTGGGGGGAGGAGGAGGAGGAAAAGGAGGAGGAGAACGGTGGGATCCGTGATGCTCTCAAGCTTGGTTGCTTTCTTGCAGAGGTTTCATGACCCAACTAGATAGCGTTATCTGTGCTAGAAGGGAGTGGGGTTTATGGAGTGAAGGAGGAGGAAGAGGAGGAAAAGGATGGTGGGATCCTTGGTGCTGTCTGAGCTTGGTAGTTTTCTTGCAGACATTTCATTACCAAACTAGGTAACATCATCAGTGCTCATTTTAGATTGTCCCCCAGTGATGAAGGCAAAGGAAGGGGAACTCTGCTTTTCGAAAAGCAAAACAGAGGAAAAATTCTCTTTACACCCCCACCCCCCCACCCCCGGGTGGTTTTCCACCCGGAAAGGAAGCGGCATTTATCGAATCCTATTAGAACTCCAAATTTACCAAAGGCAAACAAGCTGCTTTCAATTGGGGAAGCTGGAAAGCTCTCCTTCCCTGCCTGCAGGCCCATTCCATTCCTGGCTACTCTCCAACGGAGCAGCTGTGAATTTTCTTCAGTTTAAATCCCAAGAGGAAGGAAAAAGGCAGCGTGAATCATAGTTTGCTGGCAACACACATTCACACCCATCGAATGGCTTGTGATTTTTCAATATTTGCTCTGTTAAGCGGAGAAATCAGATGGCACAATAACCACACAACTTCTGGAGGCAACATGTTCCCCTGATTAATTGTTCTCCCTGTCAGAAAATTCCTCCTTATTTCCAGGTTGAATCTCCCCTTGTTCACTCACTTTCCATCCATTGTTCCTTGTCTGGCCTTTGAGAGCTTTGGAGAATAGCTGGGCGCCCTTCCTCCTCTCTGGGGCAGCCCTTCAAATGTTGGAAGGCTGCTCTCCTGTCTCCCCTGGTCCTTCTCTTCGTGTGTTTTAGCCTCCAGTCCCCTAACCATCTTGGTTGCTCTTCTCTGCCCTCTTTCTGGAGTCTCAACATCATTTTTTTTATATGCGTGATACAAATTTTGTAAATAGTCCAAAATCCTGCCAACTTCAGCGCTCCTGAGAAGGTGCTGAGAATTGGAGGTATAAATGTTGGTGAGAAGTTAGAAAATAGAATCAGAGGGTTGGGAGGGACCTTGGAGGCCTTCTAGTCCAACCCCCCCTGCTCAAGCGGGGGGGGGGGGGGCTATATTGCCCCCTCCTGGCAGACAAGAGATTGTGGAGGAGTTTGTGTCCCCTAATACGCCATTACAGAGAATGAAAACTATCTTGGATTAACTATCTTGGATTAATTATTACCCTAACCCAAAAGAGAAATGGAGAAATGGATGGATGATAGATAGATAGAAGATAGTGGTAGTGATGAAAGATATATATAGAGAGAGATTGGGAGATGAGTGAGAGAGGGGGGGGAGAGAAAGAGGGATAGAAATAGAAAGATGGATAATAGAGATGAAAGATAGAAAGAGAGAGATATAACTAGAAAGAAAGAGAGAGAGATTGAGAGATGAGTGAGAGAGAGAGAGAGTTATCAATAGAAAGAAAGGTGGATAGATATAGATATAGATGAAAGATAGAGACAGGGAGATTGAGAGACAGGGAGAAAGAGAGAGAGAGAAAAAAGCATTTTGTGGAAAGAGAAAACTGCAATAAGCTCACAGAAAAATTGCAGTATTTTTCTGGCCCGGCTGAAGCAGCTGATGGGGAGTTGACTGGCAAACTTTTTTCCCCTTCTTTCTGCCAGCATGACCGACAGGGGCGTTTTGCCCAAAGCTGGCTAAAAATAGCTCCAGACTTCATGAGTACCAGCCATGTGAATGGACTTTTTGATTTAAGGCTGTGTTTACTGCCATATTATTCCCTCCCCCTTCCAGATGTTATGGAGAGCGATCGCCCCTCCTCTCTTCCGCCTGCCTCTTCTTTCCAGATCATGTGTTCCAAAGTGTGTGTGTGGGGGGGAGAATCTTCGTCCTTTTTTAAAAAATGAAGACAACTGCAAAGTTTTGTGTTATTGTTGTTGCCGTGCCTTGAAATGCAGCCATCTAAACCCTATTTAAAATGTTTCCTAGGGAGAGTGTGTTAAAAAAAATAAACTTATGGGGATGACATGTGTGAAAGACGCCAAGGTAGGAAGTTAAGATCTGATTTCAATAAACTGCTTGGAATGTTAACCTGCCCTTTTCCCCTCTCTGGATGCCATGAGCCAATCCAACTTTGCTAACCATGGATAATTTTTCTTCCCGCCTTCTCTCCCTACCTCCTTTGCCCCCTCCTCTCTGATGTATTTCTTCTCCGTTATCATCTAAGTTCCTCTTTCTTTTTCACAATCTGCCTCCTTTGCATGAATTGAGGGATCTTCCTTGGGAAAGAGGGTGGGAAATTTTTTAGACTAAAAAACAAAAAACAAAACTCAAAGAGGATGGGTGTCAGAGAAAAGGACCTCTCTCCTTTCTCTTTCTCAATTGATGTTGACATGCCTTGAGGTCTCAATGTATGGATTAATTCACCTGCCTGCCAGCAGCTCTTGTGCTCACATGGATTTGTGAGGTCCATAAAGTCTATCCTGCCTAAAAAAAAACCAAACATGTGGGGTGATCATATTGGTCAAATGCTTAGTGGAGGTCACCCCATGGATCCACGGAGAACCTGGAACCAAATCTTTGTCTCCTTGTCCTGAGGCTGGATGGGAAAACCTGAAGGCAAGAACGGCCTTCTCTTGCCCCTTTCTCAAAGTGGGCAACCAAGAAAGAGGAGACTATCTGGGCAACGGCGTCTATGGAGATTCTCAGTCATCCAGGTCACAGTTGTCCCAAAGATGCTTTTTCAAAAGACAACTGGACTTTCTTTCTCCTTGAAGATATCTCAATTTTCATTCAAGAAGCTTCTGACACAACTGAAGTAACTTCGGGGCTATCCAGGCGATGGTCAACTCCGGTCGCACATTTAAAAGCGTCTGCTATTCCCAATATCCCGCCTCTTTCTTGGAAATTTCGGACCTTCTTATAACGAGGATCTGTTGTTCCCGATAGTTTCAAAAGCAGCTGTGCGGTTCTCACCACATCCTCTGGCAGTGCACGAGATGAAAATGCTACGCTTCCTGGTTTATTTTATTTCTCTGTTTTTTTAAAACTCTTCCCTTGGCCGTCCAATCCTTCCACCAACCGAAGCATTTTAAACCCTTTCGGGAGTGGCCAAAGGACCTCTGGTTTCCTTTCCACATGGCGCATGAGGTTGGAAGCCTCCTAGGGGTCTCCCCTTCACCTTTTTAAGCCGTGGGCCCTTCACCATCAGCGTTACAGCCTTCTGCAGCTCTCGGGGGAGGCTTTTCACACAGCCCCTGTCAGCTGATTTCACAAAACTGTCAAGCTATTAAAAGCACCGGGGAAGACCCAAGACGGTTCCTTGTTATCCGTTTGCAACAGCCCTTATTTTGCAAGGATGAGCTTGCAATACTTGTTGGATGAGATGCCCGCTTTGATGAATTGTTTGTGAGACTACAAGGGGTTGATTGGAAGACAATTCACGCTCTTACAGGAAGGGAGAACCTAAGTGGACTCACACACACACACACACACACAATTCAGAGACCTGCTAAACTCCCACAGAGGTCGAAGGCCCATCGAGATGCAGAAGTATTTCCCACCCCAGCGGATGGAATCTGATCGGAAGGAAAGAAACGTGCAGCCCCCCGAAGCCTCCAACCTCTTCACTCTGGATGATTCAACAAGCTGTTTCCTCACAGCCCCTCCGCAGTTGGTTTATGGTGGCAACCTACGGCCCCTTTTCTGCTCTCCATCAAACTGCCCGGTGGCCGAAAAGCCAAACTTCTTTGCGAAAAGCCAGGCCGGTTCTTGGGCTCTGACCGCAACCGCGCCAGGCATCTTGCAGGAGGTTTCTCCAGCCTTTGGGCAGAGGAGGAGCCGATGGCCGTGTCTTGCCCATATTAGGATTTTGTCAGCCAGCCCGGGAGAGGCACATCGTTTCCACAAACTATTTTTGTGGATTTCCCCCCCCCACCCGACCGACCGAGAGAAGGAAACCCAAGAAGAGAGGAAATATCTATCCCAGCTGCAATTCCAGCTCCAAAGGCTGCGGGGGGATGGAGCGGAGAACGGCCCCCAGGTCCCCCCTTCAAAAGGCTGCCCGTCTCCTGTTTCAAAAATACAGGGGTCCTCAGCTTACAACCACAATGGAGGCCCAGATTTTTGTCGCTAAGAGAGAGAGAGACACGTGGAGGGGGGGGGCTAAGTGAGATATTTGTTCATTTTGCTCCCTTTTACGACTTTTCTTGCCTCAATTGTTAAGTGAATTACTGCCACTGTTCAATCAGTAACACGGTTGTTAACGTGAATGTAGAATAACAGAGTTGGAAGGGACCTTGGAGGTCTTCTAGTCCAACCCTCTGCCCAAGCAGGAGATCCTATATCCTTCCAGACCAATGACCGTCTAATCTCTTCAAAAACCTCCCGTGGTGAGGAGCTCCCTGCCACACGCATGGCACACATGGCCTGGCCTTCCGATTTCTAACATGCACATGGAAACCCAGCTGGCCAGTGTGCATATGCACACCAAGACTAGCTGGCTAGCGTGCGCATGCGTGCCGGGAAGCTGCTCTCCAGTTTCTGCCACTTCCACGCATGCCAAGACCAGCTGACCCAGAGGAGCTGACGTGCCCGGAGAGAAGGTTCTTTGTGTCACTTCTGGCACGCGTGCCGTAGGTTCCCCATCATGGGTTTAGGGTCTCCTGCTGGAGCCGGGGAGGGGGTGGACTAGAAGACCTCCAAGCTCCTTTCCAACTCTGTTATTCTTGCTTCTCGGAGGTATTTATTTTTCCTCTGCTTGGAAAGTGCTACCACAGTTGACCCCCAAACCTTGTTGGAATTTTCTCAGCTGGTTTTTGAGGGAGGGGGAATAATGTAGGGGGAAATAAAATGCAAGCCCTATCTGTGTAGTCGGTTATGAGTGTTGTGTTTAACTGAAGGGGCCGGTGGTTTATTCAGAGGGTGGGCTTAGTTCCCAGGCAGGCTGACTCAGCAGACCAGGACTGAAAGCGGGCGGGCCCAGAGAAATCGCTCTTTTTGCGGTCGGGTAGAATATTTGTTTAGGCTGTGATCCGTATACAGATCAAAACCACACTGGGAGGCACACAATTTTGTTGATTTAACCACATTCCCTTCTAGCAGGGAAAGAAGAGAAGGTTTGATCTAGAACACACCAGGGAAGGTGCTGCCTTGAACACAGAACAGAATAATGCCTGAGGAAGTCAACAGCAGATCATCATCAAAACATTTGTGCTTTATGCATAACAGACGTTCAAAATATCAAGGAAAAGGGTGACGATTTGCCCTTTCCCAGCGAACCATATAATATATTCTGAAATCTTAGGAGTCTGGAGGCTTAAACATATGAAGAACGGTTGCTGGAATTGGGTATGTCTAGTTTAGTGATAAGAAGGACCAGGGGTGACACGATAGCAGGGGCTGCCCCAAAGAAGAGGGAGTCAATCTGTTCTCCAAAGCCCCTGAGGGCAGGACAAGAAGCCACGGGTGGAAACTGATCAAGGAGAGAAGCAACCAAGAACTAAGGAGAAACTTCCTGACAGGGAAGACAATTGACCAGTGGAACTGCTTCCCTCCAGAGGTGGTGGATGCTCCAACACTGGGAGTTTTTAAAAGAGATTGGATAATCATTTGTCTGAAATGGTATAGGGTTACTTGCCTAAGCAAGGGGTTGGTCTAGAAGACCTCCAAGGTCCCTTCCAACTCTGTTATTCTACTGTACTCTATTAGAGAATGCAAGAAACAAAATATATTATATGTTTTTAGGGTAAAGCATTGTCTTCCTACGATTTTTGGATTTTATTTCCTGGTCTCTATCAAGACTGCTTTCCTTGTTTTTATTTTTAAAGTGATGCTCGTGTGCCCCCTGCTGATTCAACACCAAATTGAACCACTGGCTCCAGTAACTAAGTTTTAAGCCTTCCAAACAATGTGAGGTTTGCCGCTACTGGCGGTCAGCTTCAGAAAAATTGAGAAGAGCTGGAATGCTTGGAGCTAAATTGCTGGAATTTAGTCCTGCATTTTGGACATTTCCATGGCTTCCTGCCTGCAAGTTTTATTTGCTTGCTTCTTTTGAAGCCATGAGTAGATCCTCTTCTTAATTTTAATGTTTATTTTTGAAAAGTTCCTGTAAGTTCAAACATCTCCTAGAACTTAGCAGGACGTCTGACTGTAGCAGCCCTGCACGGTTATTCTAGGTAGCAATTTTGGTCTCTGGAAGCCTTTAAACTTGTTTCAAACATCTTTTAGCGTTGGAATAGCAAAATAAATATGTATCTTTTTTTAGTATTGGAATAGCAATTTTCCCCTCAGCCAGATGGGTTGGGATGCAATTTTCTGAGTTCTCCAGCCAGCGTGGTCAAGAATTCAGTCCCAAACCATCAAGAAAGACACCAAGTCTTCCAAAGTGTTGGTCTCTTCTGTTAAATGTCAAGTAAAGATCTGAATTCAACATTCCATGCCTATGTTTGACAGAATAACCGAGTTGGAAGGGACCTGGGAGGTCTTCTAGTCCAGCCCCCTGCTCAAGCAGGAGGCCCTATCCCATTTCAGACAAGTGGCTGTCCAGTCTCTTCTTGAAAGCCTCCCCACAACTTCTAGACAGAGGTGAGCCGTTCTACTGGTTGATTGTTCTAACTGTCAGGAAATTTCTCCCTTAGTTCTAGGTTGCTTCTCTCCTTGACGAGTTTCCATCCGTTGCTTCTTGTCCTGCCTTCTGAAGGGGCTTTGGAGAAGAGGCGGACCCCTTCCTCTTCTTTGGGGCAGCCCCTCAAATACTGGAATGTTGTTATCTGGTCCTCCCTAGTCCGTTTTTTCTCTAGGCTTTTCCCTCGCCATCTCCAACCCCTGCAACCCTTCTTCGTCTGTTTCAGCCTATGTTTGGAGAGTGTTGATTCTGCTGTGCGGTGGCTGAGCTTTGGGGTTGTAGGACCGTGTAGCCACAGTACCTTGCTTGACCATGTTCCCAGTCACGAATAGAGCTACCTGGAAAGGATCCAACATGTTAAATCACAATGTTCTCCCCGAGAGCTGTTTTTTTTTCCATACTGGCTCTCTTCTTCTAACTGGGCTATTGGGATATTTGAAAACATTCCACAGCACCTAGCCAAACTGTGCAACAATGAATGAGTTAGAGCCACAGGCATGAGTCAGCTTTTAAAAATAAATACTTTATTTCCATGAACATGAGCAAGAAAGCCAATTTGGTGCAGGAGACCGGGAGTTCTAGTCCTGCCCTTAGGCGTGGAAGTCAGCTGGGCGACTTTGGGCCAATCACGAGGAGACAGTGAGATCTAGTCCCACTCTAAGGATGAAAGGCGGCTGGGTGACTTGGGCCGATGGCCAGGAGACAGTGAATTCTAGTTCTGATGTAGGCATGAAAGCCCTCTGGGTGACTTTGGGTCAATCACCAAGACACTATGAATTCTAATCCTGCCTCAGGTACAAAACCAGCTGGGTGATCTTGGGCCAGTCAGTTCCTCTCAGCCCCAGGATAGAGACAATATCAAAACACTCCTGAAAAACACAAGGACTTGTTCAGGCAACCTGAGATCCAGACACAATCGAATGGAAGAAGAACAAGCCTTCTCAAACGTGTTGGTTAGCTAGGACGCTTGAGGTTAGGGTTAACTTCCCACAGAGCATGAGGGAGGTGTTTGGTTTCTCCATCATTACGGCTGCTGGTAACTCATCTTATTTTCTCCCATGGCGCAATAGCCCCTCCCGGGACCATCGCTGGCCCTTCTGTGGGAAAGGGCTGGAGAAGAAGCTCGGCCCAAAAGCAAAGTTGGGAGGACATTCAAGCAAAAATGTTTTGCTTCAGTTCGGGAAGGGAGTCCCGAGAGAACGGATGGAGTAGCTTCTTTCTGAAAAACATGCAGTACTTTCCTTAATTTGGAGGAAAGCAATGGAGCAAAATTCACACAGTGTTCCACTCTTATCCCCTAGAGGAGGGGAAGAAAGGAGGTACAAATAGGGGTTTTAGTTCTGATCCAGGGAGACAAATTATTTGTGTGGCCTAAACCCAACATCTAACATTTTGCTCTATTCAGATGTCCCAGTTTTTATTTATTTATATCCCACCTTTCTTATTTATTTATTTAAATATCTATGTCTGTCTGTCTGTCTATCTCATATCTATATCTATTTGTCCATCTAATCTATCTATCTATCTATCCCTGAGCCATGGTGGCGCAGTGGTTAGACTGCAGGCTGACTCTGCCGACAGCCAGCAGTTCGATCCTGACTGGCTCAAGGTTGACTCAGCCTTCTGTCCTTCCGAGGTCGGTAAAATGAGGACCCAGATTGTTGGGGGCAAGAGGCTGACTCTGCAGACCACTTAGAAAGGGGTTTAAAAAGCACCGTGATGCGGTATATAAGTCTAAGAGCTCCGGCTATTATAACTCCAAACAGTCACTAGATGAGCTGCTCTAAGTCGAGGAATGCCTGTGTTTTGCTCCACAATAACAAACAATCGGCAAACAAAAGCCGCCTCCTGGCCTTACATAACTTGTTGGCAATTCCCGTCTCTTCTCAGGGGTTTCAGCCTGGGAGTAATACAGAGCGGTTGGCTTTCTGCCTGGATAGCCTGCGGGGAGTTGGCCTTCAGTGCACCTTGATTCTTTGTCCAGTACACACACAGGCGGATCCAGCTGTGCGTTTCAGCTGGAGTTGGGCGTGCCCGGGGTGGAATCCCGGCCAAGAATTGCACACCGATAGGAGATAAAAAGCAAAGCCTTCCCTTCCCTCCGTCTCTCGGTTCTAAGGCAGGCTGAGAAGAAGACGGGGCTTGTTCAAGGCTTCCGTGCAGTGGGTGGGTTTAATTCAGCCAAAACCTACGAGAGATAACATGATGCTTTTGGGAAGAGCCTCTCCTCTCCTCTCGCTGATGGTCCTGCTCTTGGCTGGGGTGAGTGACAAGGACTTTCAATGCTCAAGTACTCTGGACCGGATCATTAGCTTGCACTAAAAGCAACAGCAGTGTTTTGGGATTAGCCGATTGAGGGCAGGGGGTGGGAGCCGGCTCTGAGCTTGCATTTTAATGCTTACATTGGCCAAGGGTTTGCCAAGTCAGTGTCAATTGGTGAATCGGTAACATACTATGACTTTTACAGATGGGTGGGGAGGTAGGTAGGTAGGAGAGAGAGAGAGAGAGAGAGAGAGATAAATAGATAGATAGATAGATAGATAGATAGATAGATAGATAGATAGATAGATAGATGAGAGAGAGAGAGAGAGAAACAGTAGATAGAGATAGATGATAAAAATATGTTAGATGATAGATAGATTAACTATCTATCTATCTATCTCTCTCTCCAAACCCCAATCCCTTAAAACTTAAAATCCCTTCGCTTATAACCCTTCCTTCCTGTTTCCTGTTTTCCCCAACGTGACCGAATAGCTCTTGATCCTTGTCTCCGTGGCCTCTTTTGTGTGATGCCCTTCAGCTGCCTTTTTAAAAAAAGCTCAGATTCCTTGCATTCTTTCCGTCCCCTCTCATAAGACCCGAGCTTTTAATCCAAACAGGCTGGAACAGTCCTTCTCACCCTTTAGAAACTTCTAGAGATCTCAAACTGGCAAGGTTGCGGATCTGATCGCACACAATATGCACATATTTTTCTGGGGTACCACAAAGCCCCATATCAAAGCCTGCCTTTCTTGCCAGGGATGCCTGCAGGAGGCCGCCTTGTTTTCATTATCGGTTCTGTTTTTAATTTGAGGCACCAATTTCCAGAAATAATTGGCACTTCCTTGCCCTCCTGGCGCTGCATTCAAAATGCCAATTAGAAGCAGCCAGAAGCAAAGGGTGGATTTTGCTTTTTTGAAAGCCACACATTCAGAAACTTCGGTGGAACCTTTCGCGGAATCTGATACCCGCTTATGTGGAGTTTAACTCCATTTAATCTGGTAGCATTGATGGGAATTCTGGTATGTGGTTATAGGATTATGGGATTGGGTGGCTTACAAGCTTTAGTGACTGTTCAAAGTTACGACGGCACTGAAAAGGGGGACTTACGACCGTTTTTCACACAACCATTGCAGCACGCCCTGGATCATGAGATCAAAATTTGGACACTCGGCAACCGACTCCTATTTATGATGGTCTTAGCGTCCTGGGGTCGTGTGATTTCCTTTTGCGACCTTTTGACAAAGTCAGTGGGGAAGCCAGATTCACTTAACAACCGTATTACTAACTTAATGGCTGCAGTGATTCGCTTAACGACTGTCGCAAGAAAAGTCATAAAATGGGGCTCAACAACTGCCTTGCTTAGCAGTGGAAGTTTGAGGCTCAATTGTGGTCATAAGTCGAGGACTACCTGTATTCCCCAGCTGTCTAAATCTTTTAATGACCCCATAATCCCTTGCGGGGTGGAATCTGGGTAACTGAATGGAACTGAGTGTTTAGTGGCCGGGTGCCTTTCCTGTTGCCAATGTGGAATTTTTTCCCCAGCAGATATATTCTCATTGTGCCCAGAGAGACAAATATCTGCCTCTACCTAGGATTGAGCTCACAACCTCCTGATTGTGAGGGGAGAGCTCCACAGCTATCTAAGGGCTATAGACCAAGACAACTGCAAAACCACCAACAACGGATGGAAACTAATCAGGGAGAGAAGCAACCTGGAATTAAGGAGAAAATTCCTAACAGGGAGGACAATTAACCAGTGGAACAGCTTCCCTCCAGAAATTGTGGCTGCTCCATCACTGGAGGTTTTCAAGACTGGACAGCTACTTATCCGGAATGGTATAAGTTCTCCTCCTTAAGGGGGGGGGGGCTGGACTAGAAGACCTCCAAGGTCCCTTCCAGCTCATTCATTCTAATTCTAATAGGTGAGAAATTTACCTGTCATTTTCTACCCCTTTGGTTGATGCAAAACAAACTCTCGAAGAACAACGAGACTGGAAGGAATGTCTATAGTGAAACCAACTCATTCTTTTTGAAAGAGTTTTTGTTGTTCATCTCACAACCAAACTGGTTTGGTGAGTCTGCCACCTCCCTGCCAGCCTGAGAAGGTTACTGACGTCCTGAGAACCATTATGAGCAGAAAGCTGTCAATTCTTTCTAGGACGGTGACAGAACTGCACCTTTGTTTCTCTTGTGCCTTTCCTTGAGTCACCGAAGCAACACAACAACAACAAGACCCTTGACACTTGTGCGTTCAATAAAGTAGGGTTTGGTCGTGGGGAACGGAGTTTTAGCGGGAAGCGTCTGCTCGGTCCCAGCATTCCTGCAACAGAGTCAACTTGTACCTTAATTTTAGCAGGGCGACAAGGGAGAAGAGGGCTGGACTTCAGGGCTTATCTCTAGCTCGCACAGAGTCCTGTGTCCCCAATGCCTGGAATCTCGAGGCAGGACGGGCCAAAAGACAGACTGAAGTCTTGGCAATCTAATTCTGTCAATGGATCAGGAGAAAAAAAAAAGAAGGAGGCCACTTGGGGATTTGGACTGGAAGCACTGAACCAGATGGCGCTCGCTGAGTTTGACCAGTCGCCGCAATTTTGTTCCCCCTCATTGCTAAAGAAATGCAACCTCTTGGAATTCAGTGTCTACAGAGATCCTCCAGGTGCCGGTTGTCCCAAAGGGGCTTTTTCAAAAGGCAACTGGACTTCCTTGCTTGAGAGAGAGAGAGAGAGAGAGAGCATTTCTCTCCGGGCACAACGAGAATATATCTGCTGAACAAAACTCCGCATTGGTGACAGGAAAGGCATCCGGCCGGTAAACACTCTGCTAGCTCCATTCAGTTCACCCCGCCAGGAATTACAGGGTCATTAAGTGAACATGATATATATATATTTTGCCTTCATTCGCGAGGTCAAATTAATTGCCTTTTGTTATTTTAAGGACAGGCTGTCTGGAAATAAGACGCTGCCTTTCACTTTGGAAGCAGCGGAAGAAAGTGAGTGAGTCACATATGCCAATTAATTTTAAACATTTTTATCCCCTTCTCTCCTCTCTCAGCCGGTGAGCATGGTGGAACACGCCGAGTTCCTGAATGCTGGCAAGCAACCGGGCCTTCAGATCTGGAGGATTGAGAAGTTCGACCTGGTCCCAGTGCCGAGAAACCTCTATGGTGATTTTTTTGTGGGGGATGCTTATGTGATCCTTAACACAATCCGGCAACGTAATGGGAATCTGCAATACGACCTTCACTTCTGGCTAGGTAAGGAGAGCTCTGTGGGACTCCAATCTCTGAGGACTGAAGAATCATTACAGGTCATTCTTGGTTTGCACATGGAGTGGGGAATTCTGGGAATTGAAGGCTGCACACAGTGGCCGATGAATGCTGGGAGTTTGTCCACACATGGTGGCTGAGGGATTCTGGGAGTGGATGTGATGGAATGGAGCAAGATCTCCAGGAGGGAGAGAAGCCATAAGAGGCAGCTCAGCTCAGATATGGGTGTGAGAGAGAGCGTGAGGTCCTCCCCTTCCTAATAGTTCCCAGAGTGTATTAGAGGTGCAGGTAGTTGAGTCTTCAGCCTGGCAAGATTCTGTCTGTAGGTGTGAAACAATAAACAACTCAACTTGGAAGAATCACCACGTATCCTTCTTGACTTGAGGCCGACTAGATGAGCCCGCTTGCAGGTTTCCAACTCTTTGGCTTCTTTCCTTCTCCGTTTCCCAGGGAACGAGTGCAGCCAGGATGAAAGCGGATCCGCCGCCATTTTCACAGTACAACTGGATGACTACCTTGGGGGAAGGGCGATCCAACACCGGGAAGTGCAAGGACACGAGTCATCCACTTTCCTAGGATACTTCAAATCGGGACTGAAGTACAAAGTAGGTGCCTGCTCGAGATCTTGCTCAGTGGTGCTCTTCTAGAACCCTGTTAGCAAATAGCCCTGATCCAAGGGGAACCAATAACGCAGTTCTCTTTGGTCCTAGATGGAAATCTCATCTCATCCAGATGTTTCCCATAGATCTGACTTAAGATGCGTTGATGGTCATCTTTGTCATTTGTTTCTCTTCTGTTCTAGGCCGGCGGGGTGGCCTCGGGCTTCCGACACGTGGTGCCCAACGAAGTCACGGTCCAGAGACTCTTGCAAGTCAAAGGCAGGAGAACCACACGGGCAACGGAGGTGCCCGTCAGCTGGGACAGCTTCAACAGGGGCGACTGCTTTATCCTGGATCTGGGCAGTGTAAGTGCTCCATAGGGTCATTCGCAATGGGATTTGGGCATCGGGCGCAAAAATTACATGATGTTGAAGATGTGGTCTTTCCCCGGCTGCGGAAGCCATAAAACATATTTGGGGGAAGTCACAGAAAGAAAAACTCACAATCTGACGAAAAAAAGGACCAGGGGTGACTTGATAGCAGTGTCCCAATATCTCAGGGGTTGCCACAAAGAAGAGGGAGACAAGCTATTCTCCAAAGCGGCTGAAGGGAGGAGGAGAAGCAATGGGTGGAAACTGATCAAGGAGAGAAGCAACCTGGAACTAAGGAGAAACTTCCTAACAGTGGGAACATTTGATCAATGGAACTCCTTGCCTCCAGAAGTTGTGAATGCTCCAACACGGGACGTTTTTAAGAAGAGACTGGACAGCCATTTGTGCTGAATGGTATAGGGTTTCCTGTCTGAACAGGGGTTGGACTAGAAGACCTCCAAGGTCCCTCCAACTCTGTTATTCTACTCTACTCTACTCTACTCTACTCCACTCCACTCCACTCCACTCCACTCCACTCTATCTTTTATTAGGAGCGTGGTGAATACACAACACTTTCATTAACAAAGGGGGGGAAATTCCCATCTGGCTTTTCAAAATGAGTTTGAAATATTCCCCCATCGGGTAGCAGGTGACCATCTTGGTAGGTAAACAATTATTCCGGTCTTTGACCCACAGGTGAGCGGGCCTCTACCTCAAAGAATCTGAGCTGGCTTGTTTGCCATGAGACATCCAGTTTGCAATGCTTGTGTGTACCCAAACAGACGCCTTCAGCCCTGGCCTTGTCCTTTTCCCCACTGACCCCCCTGGGTTGCTTCATCTCCTGCAGAACATTCACCAGTGGTGCGGCTCTGACGCCAATCGGTTTGAGAGACTGAAAGCCACCCAAGTTGCCAAGGGCATCCGGGACAACGAGAGAAGCGGGCGGGCCAGAGTCTTCGTTGAAGATGATGGGGCCGAACGTGACGAGATGATCCAGGTCTTTATTCATCGTAGACTTGAACCCCCTCTGAGCCTTTCTCCAGAACTCGTCCCTCATCGTCCTGAGCGGACAGAGATTTCTCCCGTGGCTCTTTTCCCCTCCCTTTTTGAGAAACAAAAACTTAGTAGTTTTTGTTCCAACCACTGATGATTTAATTTCCTCTCCATAGTTTTTGTTTGGTCCCTCTTTCCTTTCTCTTCTTGTCCTCTTTATAACTGCCATCAATCTGGTCACCAAGTTGATGGAGAGGCCCCCAAAACAATCGTAACTGATCATTATTTTTCCATGCCCAACTCATTTGGGAAACATCTGGGGAAGAAAGTTATGGAGACCGCAGACAGCAATAACTTGGAAGGGCTGACATAGCTGTGTTTTTTCAGGTGTTGGGACCCAAACCCACTCTGCCAGCAGGTACCACCGATGACACCCAAGCCGACGCAACCAACAGAAGGCTGGCTAAACTCTACAAGGTAGAACCAAAAGCAAATGGTGAACTATGACACAGGGGCTTCAAGAGGTGGGCTGTGAAAGTCTACAAACATCCTATGGGGTGTTGGGAGGCCAGGAATTTGGCCTATTTGGTTTGGCTGAGGGCCATATTTGGGTCTCGAGGGCTGCAGGCCAAAAATTGAATCGCATCAGAGCAAATACAAAATTTACCTTTGGGCCACTAAATTAAACTCCACTATTTAAACACAGGTGACGAAATTTCTCCCTACAGATTGTACTACCTTTGCTTGCTGTTGGGGGTAACATTGGAATAACTGCAGGGGGACATATTCAGGAACTGAGAGCAGGGAGGGGCCTCACGTTTAAGTAGTGCAAATTTTGCACACCCAGATTCAGAATTCCAAGTCCTGAACAGATTGTTCCTCTAGAAGCTGGGGCACATCCTTTCCTTTAACTAGAGTAAAAACAGATGAATCAATACCAGGAAGACAAGGAGGTATAAATCAAGAAAGACATCAGGAACTGCATCCCACCCAGTTGTGTGTGTGTGTGTGTGTGTGTGTGTGTGAGAGAGAGAGAGAGAGAGAGAGAGAGAGAGAGAGAGAGATGTCGCATTTATAAGCCCTGCTAGCAAACATTCATCATTTCTCAAGACAAGAACAGTGGTTTAATGTGAAAGGGAATCAGGGAACAAATTATAAGAGCCTTGGTGGCACAGTGGTTAGAATGCAGAATTGCAGGCTAATTCTGCTGACTGCCTACCGTTCGATCCTGACCTGCTCTAGGTTGACTCAACCCTAACCCTCCCAGCTAGACAAAATGAGGACCCAGATAATTGGGGGAGAAGTGCTGACTCTAAACCACTTAGAGAGGGCTGGAAAGCACTGTGAAGTGGTATATAAGTCTAAGGGCTAAGTACTAGTGCTATAAGAGTCTTATTCGGCCCATTCAATGCGTGAAGTCCAACCTAGGGTCATCATACATGCCTACTCCAAAGTAGACCTCATTCAGCTTCATTTTGAAACAAGAGACAGCAAGGTTTAGAACTCCAGATCAGGGAGGTGTAAACTTTTGGTTTCCAAGTGAGTAAAGAGACCTCTGGGCTTGTGTTTTTGCTGCAGGTCTCCAATGGTGCAGGCAACATGGCGGTTTCCTTGGTGGCTGATGAGAACCCCTTCTCCCAGGCAGCCCTGGTTTCTGACGATTGCTTCATTCTGGACCACGGCACAGACGGCAAGATTTTCGTCTGGAAAGGTACATCCGGAAACGAAAGCCAAACGTGTGCTAGGGAGACGGGTTGTGGAGTTCAAATTTTAGGGGGCTGCAAAGCTCTTGATTTACGATCACAAGTGGAGCCAGAAATTTTGTGGTTGTTGGACAAAGCAGCTGTGAAGTGACTGATTTTATTACTCTTCCCCCCCCCATGGTTGTTCAATGAATCACACTGCCGTTGTTAAGTGAATTGCACAGCCGTTAAGCAAATCAGGCTGGGAACCTCATAAATGGTGATCATATGGCACTGTAATATCGTAAATGTTTGAGTAAATCACAGTATAGCTGTTTTTAGACCTGTTATGAAAGGGGAGGGGAATAAGTTAGATTTCTTGATGTGACTTTCAGTGTTCAGCCAGGGTGGAATTTGTTCTCATGTTTAATATATTTGATATTTGGGGGTTTTCTTTTTCTTTTTGTTGTTAGTGTTGGGTGTTTGTTAATTTGTTTTTCTTCCTTTTCTTTGCTTTGTGTTTTATCTTTGGTGATAAGAGAATAAATATGTTTTATTTTAAATCACAGTATGATTTGAGGAGCTACCTTAAGAACTGGCAAATGATCGTATCTCTCTTTCCTCCCATGTTAATAACAGGGAGAAATGCCAATTCTGAAGAAAGGAAAGCCGCCCTTAAAACTGCTTCCGAGTTCATCAGCAAGATGAATTATCCAAGACACACCCAGGTAAGTGATGGAAGGATGGAAGTAATCGCCTGCCATTAGAAAGTGAAATGTAGGATCTACGGAAAATAGATCCTCCTCAACCATGGATGCTGCCTGGGAGACGTTGGCCAGTTGTTGCACCCCAACAACCTGGCTCCTCCTTTTACCGACCTTGGAAGGATGGAAAGCCGAGTCGATCTTCAGCCAGTCAGGATCGAACTGCTGGCCGCCGGCAGTCAGCAGAAGTAGCATGCAGTACCGCCTTCTAACCACCGCACCACCATGGCTCACGCTTAGGGCTTTCTCTCCTTTCAGGTCCAAGTCCTCCCAGAGGGCGGGGAGACCCCCCTGTTCAAGCAATTCTTCAAGAACTGGCACGACAGGGACCAGACGGAGGGCCTGGGAGTGGCTTATGTCTCTGGCCAGGTGGCCAAAATTGAGCAAATACCTTTTGATGCAGCCACACTGCACACCTCGCCAGCCATGGCAGCCCAACACGGCATGGAAGATGATGGCACTGGGGAAAAACAGGTAGGCTGGCAGAGCGGAATGGCTCCTCTGTGTTGGGTGTGTTCATGAACAGCCTGGATCTGAAGACCCAGAAGTGAAAATAGAAGGAGGAAGAATCACAAAAGCAGAACATGTAATAATCCAGCGGAGTGGATGTTTGCCCTGATTCTGGCCTTCCCCTTTCGCATTCGGTAGCTGTTCGAAACTCAAATGAGATCTCAGGCAGGAAAAGCCACGAGGTTCCCTTCTCATTAACTCCAAAAGTTCTGGTTTGTTGATGGCCTTTGATTCCCTGCAATGAATGGTCTAGAGGGTATTTAGTTCAAGGGCTTACGAAACACAACAGCAGCCGTGTTTCCCCCCACCCGCCATTTCCCCTTTTCTGCTTCTCCAACTGCCCTGAGCGGCTCTTGTTCCTTTCCCTCTTTCTGCAGATCTGGAGAATAGAAGGCTCTGCGAAAGTGGCTGTGGATCCTGCAACTTACGGCCAGTTCTACGGTGGTGACAGTTATATCATCCTGTACAATTACAGGCATGGGAGCAAGCAAGGGAAGATCATTTATACTTGGTAAGGCAGCTTCTCCTTTTGAAATATGGCCAAGGGAGAGTAACGCAGGCTCTGAACTCACCTTGACAACTTTTCTTTTTTGTTTCTGGGCATAATAATTAATTATGGGGATTCTGCAATGGCCATAAGGGTGGAAAACGGTCATAAATCACTTTTTTTCAGTGCTGTTGTAGCTTAAGATGGTCCCTAAATAAACTGTTGTAAGCCGTGGACTATCTATATTTTGTAAGGCCTGAAAGAGAGTCTTCCTCTGTCCATTGGCATTGATCCCTTCGCAAGTTTCTCTTCTTCTTCTTCTACTTTGCAGGCAGGGTGCAGATTCCACCCAAGACGAGATTACCACCTCAGCTTTTCTTACCGTCCAGCTGGATGAACAGCTGGGGGGCACTGCAGTGCAGGTAAAAACAACAACAAAAACCTCCCCTTCTCGAGGTGGGAAGCCTCGTGGAGACCCTCCATAAGAGGCAACCCCATCAGAGGCCCAAGTAGAGAAAGGGACGAGAGGCAGAACGGATGTTGGATAAGGCAGAACTTCTGCAGCCCTCTTTGGCCCAAGAGATGCGGGATCAACACAGCTTCATGCTGTCTTCAATGCTTCGAAACGATCCGGATCTTCCATTCAAGCATGACTAAAATTCCAGGGGGAAATCTGAAAGTTGAACACTCATCCCTGCTCAGAAAACTAGACAGAAACTTGGTATTCCCAGACAAAAGAAACAGCGGGGGGATGAATTGAAAATGGTCAATTTAGTCATTGCTTCGGCTGCAAAATAAACCCTTCATTTGATAGAGGAGATGTTTTGTAGCTCAGAGTTGAAGTGAGGGCTCTTTGGTGCTCACTGAGCTTGGTGGTTTTCTTGTGATGTTTCTATTCCTGATGGTTACTGGATGTCCTGGTGATGTCACCTAATTTGGTAATAAAAACATCTGCAAGAAAACCAGCCAGCTCAGAGAGCAGCCAGGGCTCCAGAACTTCAACCCTTCAGTTGGTGCCTTGTCTGAGTTGGTCGTTCTTTCTACCAAGCTCATTTCACTCTATCAAGGAGCTACCGAGAGAGAAAACCCAACTCCCTTCTAGCACTGATGGTGCTACCTAGTTGGGTCATGAAACGTCTGCAAGAAAACCAACAAGTCAGAGAGCATCAAGATCTCATCGTTTCTCTCTTCTGCCTCCTCTTCCTCCCCCTCTCCACAGTCCCCACTCCCTTCTAGCACTGGGGATGTCCCCTAGTTGGGTCATGAAACGTCTGCAAGAAAACCAGCCAGCTCACAGCTCGCCAAAGATCCCTCAGATCCCTAATCTGCCGTAACTCCCAGCATGATAAATGTGCACTTCCACCCTTGTCACGACGTCCTGCTTCCCAAACATTTCTGACTTGGCAGACCGACGCTGTTTTCCTTTTCCTGGGTAGAAACGAGTGGTCCAGGGCAAAGAGCCCCCTCACCTCACGAGCATCTTTGGTGGGAAACCCCTGATCGTATTCCAAGGTGGCACCTCCAGAGAAGGTGGTCAGACCAGCCCGGCACCAACACGCCTCTTCCAAGTCCGTTCCAGCACATCTGGGGCAACCCGGGCTATTGAGGTACATGACTCGAAATAAGGAATTTGAGGACAAGGAAGTCCAGGTATCAGTGAAATTGAGCCAAAATGGTTGTGGGTCTTGGTGGGAATGAATCCCAGACTAGACCTCCAAGTGGTCCTTGGCTCCTTGTTGAGAAAGGTATAGTTTATTAGAGATCAGGTATATTGCAGAATTGCAAACCGGACCTGGGAATTGCATGCCAAAATTCCCACGTTCTGCTTTCCCCTTCCTTAACTATATCTCACTGCCGTGGTATCACCAAGCAGACTGTCTCCATAACAGGCAGTCCAAGCAAGCAACGTTTGGCATGTAGCTCCCTTCTTCTTCCAGCTGGGTGGCTTTGAGGCAGCGTCTTGAGGAGATGCGGCACTTACTTTCGTTTCCCCAAGTGTCCATTCACCGCACAGCAGCGAAGCCCAAGCAAGCATAAAATGGCAGCTGACCCTGATGTCCTTTGCATATTTTTACAGATCACCCCAGCTGCTAAAGAACTGAATTCCAATGACGTCTTTGTCTTGAAGACCCCAACTACGGCTTATGTCTGGGTGGGCCAGGGAGCCAGCAACACCGAAAAATCGGGAGCCCAGGAGCTACTGAACGTTTTGGGAGTGCGGGCAACTCAGGTTGCTGAAGGCCGAGAGCCAGGTTTGAAATGCATGTCCGAAATTAAAAGTTCAGGTTCACACCTCATGCTAAAGAGAAGGTGGTTTTTTCAGTTGTGGTGCACCATGATGTGTGAATCCACTTCCAGCGGGCTGGGAGGAAGAAAAAACCAGGCCCTTGGGGCTCGTTCAACAAACTACAGCTTAAAAAATGATGTTGGGAAAAGCTCATCATTTTTATGCTGTTCTGCGTTGAGTTGGATCCATTGGCTCTTGGTGAACCCCAACGTTTTCTCTCTTTCCAAAAGTACACTTTAAAAACTTGGCAAAACAGCCAAGCTCTGAGAGCGCCAAGGGCCCCTTCGATTCAAGACAGGTTGGGTAACGCTTATCTTCTGCCCGCCAGTCTGCCTCCCTCTTGAGCTGCCCTCCACATCAGGAACGGACGTCCTGACCAAGAAAGTTCATTCAAGCTCCAGGTTTATTTTGCAGAAAGCTTCTGGGACGCTCTCGGTGGAAGGGCTGCCTACCGCACCTCCCCACGGCTGAAGGACAAGAAGATGGACGCTCACCCCCCTCGCCTCTTTGCCTGCTCCAACAAGAGTGGACGCTTCACGGTGAGTGCCTGAAGCTAACCTGGTTGGCAAGTTAACACACATTCTGCAAATTCTCTGCTACAGATGGATCACTTTCCAACTAAAGAACCTCTCACCCCCTTGCCCAACAACCGCAGGGTGACGGGCGTCACCAACGGAAGAGTGTTGAGGTCCTAAGAATGGGCAAAGCTTCTTGAGAGGCATTTCTTCCAAACCTTGATAGCAAGAGGGTTGAATTTTGATGCACTGGGGCCTCTTGGGGGAGGACAAACTGTGAAAACTGGACTTTCCATCTCACAGAAGCTTCTTCAAGTTCTTCCTGACATTTACCTCCTTGAGACAACCCAAAACCACACCAAATAATTTGGCTATATTGGGGGTCCTAGATGTGGTACACACATTATCCCTACTGAAATAGATGGCCAATAGATTTAAAATAATATCAATCAATCAATAAATGTTAAAACTCTTTGGGAATTCAGAGATGGACCTGATTTTCAACGTTCTGGATTCACTTGAGAAGTTTCTTCCGTTGGGATTGCTTGTCAGGCTCATGCCAGAGAACGAAATCCCTTAATTTTATTGTTTTTACATTTTCCATTTCAAACTTCTTAGATTGAAGAAGTACCTGGAGAGTTGACTCAAGATGACTTGGCAACAGATGATGTCATGCTTTTAGATACCTGGGATCAGGTAAGTACCCCACTCCTTAATAAATGAAATTTTCTCTGCTCTGCACCATAAAATCATCTATAGCAAAGGTACTATTAAAGGGCCATAATGTTGCCTTGGCCAAGTTTTCTTGCCAAGTTTTCTTAAATTGCGGTTAACCCTCAGGAAATATATCTAACCTCTTTTCTTGATCTGTAAAATGTCAAAACAGAAATCAGAGGGGAAAAAACAAATACCATTTTCATTAAACATTTGTTTTCAAATATTAAAATCTGAGTAACTCAACAGCAAATCAATGTCTATTTCTGTTTTTAAGTGTACAATTGATTCAATTAAAAAATAATAATTACAGGTGCATCTCTAAAACTCATAAAATAATCATTTACATTTAAGTTCATCGGCAGCACAATAAAGGGACCCAAATGTATCTCTTAGACCAATGTTTCTCCACCTTGGTGACTTGAAGATAGGTGGACTTCAACTTGCAGAATTCCCCCTTTAACTTCTTTAAAGTTGAAAAACACTGACTTAGATAATTCTCGGCCAGAACTAAACTGAAATTCAGTGCAGTCCTATCAGAGCACAATTAAAGGGCAGATCCAGATTGAAAATCACCTAAGCAAAACAATATTAAAATATAAATAAACTTCTTTTCGATTTCTCGGTGGCCTAGAGGTGAAACTCTCACCTCACAATCAGGAGGCTGTGAGTTCGATCCTAGGTAGAAGGAGATATATATCTCCTGAACAAAACTCCACATTGGTGACAGGAAGAGCATCCGGCCATTAAAAAACTCTGTAAGCTCCATTCTGCTGCCCTGACTCCACCCCAATGCAAGGGATTATTGGGTCGTTAAAAGAAGAGGATTCTATTGGGGGGTCCTCTTAAGATCCTGAAAGTGAAACCCAGTTTGTTGAACCCTTCCCATCATACCTACCCAATGGGCAGAATAAGGTGGAGATGATTCATGAAGAGCTGACCATCCGTGGTGGCCGTAGCACACGTGAAGTTCATTTGGCTTTTTCTTCAAAGGTCTTTGTGTGGGTTGGGAAAGACGCCCAAGAAGAGGAGAAGACGGAGTCCCAAACATCAGGTGAGTTGATCCCATCTCAATCTTTACATCGTCCAACTCTTCATTGGCAGGTCAACACCTCCAAGGTTGATGGTGCTGATGATGTCTATGCTGTTTTCTCCTTTTACAGCACGGAGATACATTGAGACTGACCCGGCCAACCGCGATCACCGGACACCCATCACCCTCATCCGACAAGGGTTCGAACCGCCGACCTTCACTGGCTGGTTCCTGGGCTGGGAGGACGACTATTGGAACGTGGATCCTTTGGAGCGGGCTTTGGCGGAGCTGGCTGTGTGAAGGAAGAGATCTCTCCTTCTCTTAATCCTTTGGAAGGAGGAAAGGGTGTGGCCTTCCAAGGTCTCCTTCCATCTCCTACAGGCACTTTCCTTTTTTTAAAATAAAAAAATTAAAAATTCGCTCAAGAAGCTCACCGGTAGCCGAGACCTGTCCACGAACTGTATCGTTTTGAACCCGCTTGCTGCTGTTTTGAAGAAAACAGCCTTTAATAAAGCTTGTATAGAATCAGTAAAGGGCTTGCCGGTTTTGGAAATTTAGTTAAAACGTGTGTAGTCCTCGACTTACAACGGATCCTTTGAAGTTACAGCAGCAGTGAAAAAAATGTGACCGGACCGTTTTTCACACTTAGCGACTGCTGCAGCCTTCCCCCCAAGGTCACGGGATCAAAATTTGGATGCTTGGCAATCGGTTCCTATGGCGGATGGTCGCATGGACCGTTCTGGACAGGCGGATCTCCTCTTGAAGACCTCCGGTGGTGGGAACAGCCCACAACGCTTGGAGGTTCTTCAGTCACAGCGCACTTCAAAGAAAGCCGTGCGATTGTTGCCAGTCCTGTTGTACGAAACCATGCCAGTCTGTTTACCAATCCACGAAGAAACCATGGTTCTCACACCCATCGTTTTGCTAACCCGTTCCCTTCCAGGAGCCACCTCCAAGGTCCACAACCTCTGAACTCGCCACCACAGGGGACCAGGTGCCAAGACAATCTCTTTCTTTAAATTTTATTAGGGTTGTGGGGGAGGGAGAACCATAGGAACAACGTCAAAACATTAAAAACAAGCCAATACCCATCTACCCCTCTAACGTGGCCTTGGAGTTTGAAGGACCCTGGTTTCTCCCCCAAGCAGCCCAAGTTCTGGAGAAACGTCTCCTGTCAGTGGGCTTCCTTCTCCATCCTTTTCTGCTGAACTGGGTTAAAGGAAGACGATGGTGGAGAGGCGTGGGCTCGGATGGGCGCTGTCTGCCTTCAAGCAACGGAGTTGGATGGAGACGGGCGAGTCCTGAAGGAAGAGGGAAAGTTCTTTCGCCGCCCTCGGTGGTGGGATCACATTCCCCGGGGAGACAACCTAGAAGGGAGGGGAGGCCACAGGTCTCAGGCGGGCATTTGGAAAGGCCTTGCCAGGCTCACAGCACTACCTGCCCTTCACTTCTGCGGTACCCAAAGCTGCAGAAGGCCTTCTTTATGTCCGAAGATAAGCCAACACCTGGAAAGGGGTGAAAGGGGTCCAGGAATGGGTTGTGTGAACAAGGGGGCCACCTAAAGATCTAACACTCTGCTGTGCAGGCCAAGATGTGGAAGAGGCAAAGGCCTCTATAGAGGTGGGATCCACCAATCGAGAACATACGATGGACGGTTGCAGGAACTGGGCCTGGCTAGTCTAGTGAAGAGAAGAACCAATGAATGACAGGAATTTGGGGGCTTGATTGTGACCATAAATCAAGGATTACTTGCCACCACCCTCCTCCTCCTCACAGCCACAATAGCGACCAGCAACTGTTGTCAAGTGGCTGCTAGGTGAAATCACAACTTCTGATTTTATTGCCGCTTTCCTTTGTTTTACAGACCTGTGAAGGCCATAAAGATGAGGATTGGTGGCAAAGTTACTTTTCTGTCACTGTGGTAACTGGAATGGTCACTAAATGAGGACACCCCCCCTGTACTTAGCTGACTAGCTCTGCCCAGCATATTGAGACAGAAATCCCCACAGTCGCGGACAGGTGCGGAGGATAGAAACCAAACCAAGGGCAATGAAAGGTTAAGAGTAAAAAATAACGCCAATAATTGCACACTGACCCTCTTACATTTACTCGTGTCTTCACATTCTTGATCTCCACATGTTCTATCGTGACTCCCCAGTCAGCTGTGATATTGTCCAGCAGGGCCTGGTGAAAAACAGTAGAGAGAAATGTGGACTACGGGGGATACGACAGCAGCCTCCCAATATCTCCTAGGTGAGAAGAGTCGACCAAGAAACTAGGCCGAAGCAACTCCATCCTGTTGTTCTTGGATCTTTCGGTCTGGCGGGTGTACCTGGATCTCCTTGGCCACTTTCTCTCGGTCGGAGATGAGGTGGGAGAGGGTTTGACTCCCCAGCGTATTCTTCATGATGGCTTTGGCTAGAAGGCTGGTGGCTGCATCCGCGTCGGAGATCTTGGTCACGGCAAGAAAGGCATCTTGGACTCGGTAGTAGACCACGCCATCCACATCAATGATCAGGGGGTCCTTAGTAAAAATCTGCAGGAGGAACAGAAACGGACACCGTTTTGTTCTGTCTTTTGGGGGAACCTGTGTGATAATCATTCTTCTTCTCTGAAGCCACCAACTCAGACAGAGATCTGTAATTCTCCCTCCCCGATTTCTGTCTAAAAAAGCAGCGGCTTCCGTCTCTATTTTGACCTGTTGTGCTCATCTCCTTTTATTTTATTTATCCCCTTTGTGCAGCCGCCCATCTCAAATAGCAACTCCTGGCTTGCTTTAACCTGGGTTTAAATAAGCCAACACATCCTGGTTCACACATCATATTAAGCTGAATGTCTTGGTTTAGAAATCAGACTGGTCGGTTTCATGCAATGGGCTGAATCCAAACCAAATAAACTGGATGTCGCCTTTGTCTTGCTTTCCAAGAAATTTCAACCATGCTCCTGAAAATCTACAGATCAGCCTTGAACACAGCTTGCAAAAGGATGACCTGCCGTTTATAAAAAGAGATGTAAATATCACCGAACTGAAGAGAAAAAAAAGCCCAAAACCAGAAAGATGATGAAAGACCTTGGTTGGAGAAACTCAACCGCCGCAAATGTAATCTGCTTAAGGGTTATTAGATTTCCAGACAGTTAAACTCGAGTCAGCTGGAGCAGCATAGGTAATCTGTTTAACAGTTATTAGATTTCCGGCCAGTTAGTCTTGAATTGGCTCTAAAAGAACAATGATTGTCTCTTATGCGATGGGACAAGCAGTGAATCTGGAAGAAACTCAACGTTGAGTACAGTAGTTTCAGTTTTCATTATAGACCTCTCCTCTTTGCCATATTCAACTCCAGGAGCCTATAAAACTTCCATCCTCACCACCAGTGGAAAATCTATTATTAATATCTGCACCACCCAACTCTCAGCCACTCTGGGTGCTTCGCACATTATTTTATCGCTCTGTGCAGTGATTCAAAGCCAAGGTGCCCCAAACCACAACCAATTGTAGTATACAATGTGAGACCCAAAATCTCGGGCAACTTTTAAACCAAAGTATGGTCAGCTGGAGGCACCCTCTGCAGCACGGGAGGCATTTCCCAGGCTTAATGGTGAGGCTGCCGCATTAGGCTTTTAATCACACGTAGGCAATTTAAGCAGCTTCCCCCCCCCCCCCCCCCAAAAAAAAAAGCAAGGAATAGAAGGGAGGAGGAGACAGGCCTCACAAAGCTGCCACCTTTTAATATGATTTGTTCATTGGGAAAAATGCAACCAGATGTCTTCTGATTTTGAGCTCTCCTTCTCCTATGCAGGTAGACCAGAGACCATTTTTGGAACTAATGGGAAAGCAAGACTTGTCAGGCTGTTGGTTTCCCATTTTGGGGGGAGGAAATAAGGAATAGATAGATTGCAGAGAAGATAGGTGACAGACAGACAGATAGATAGATAGATAGATAGATAGATAGATAGATAGATAGATAGATAGATAGATATTGAGATAGAGATAGAGATAGGGATAGAGATAGAGATAGAGAGATAGAGAGAAAGATAGAGATATGAGAGATAGGCAGATAGAAATATCATAAATAGATTAGATAGATAGAAAGATAAATAGAAATAGAGATGATAGAGCTAGATAAATAGATGATAAACAATAGAAAAAGGAACAGAAAACAAGAAAGATGATAGAAGATAGACAAATAGAAAGATAGATGATAGAGATGAAGATGATAGATGATGGATGATGGATGGACAGAGAGATGACAGACAGAATTGATAGATGGGTAGACAGACAGACAGACAGAGACAGACAGATAGATACTATAATATTTGATGCTCTCCACCAAAGAACGAAAGGAAACACTCACTTCCTGGAAGGGCAATTCAAGTGCTTTTGTCCTCATGTCGACTTTGGTAAGACTGTCTGTGAAGGGCAGAATGAAATAAACCCCTTTGGGAAAAGAAATGACAATTGCCATCAAAATAAAAATCTAAGCCTCCACATCAACCCCACAAAACAAACCAACCACTTCACAACCGTGGCCGGAGAGGTTATAAAATGGCTCAAAATTCACTTACCAACTTTCTTGCTTTACAAAGAGAAATTTTGGGCTCGATGGTGTTTAAGTTGAGGACAACCTGCAATTGTGAGAATTTAGCTCAATGCACCCCAAGGCTTCGGGCGAACCACTCACCTGGCCCTCTTGAGACATTTTTCCGTACGTGTCCGAACCTCATGATGACCGGCTCTTCGTATTCGGTAACAACCTGAAACAAGGAATTCCGTTGCAAGTTTCAACCTAGTTTTGTACTCCATTTGTAACATCCAAAACTGAAACATAACACAGGGCAGAGTGTGAAAAAGAAAAAAAAGGAAAAAGAGAGAGAGAGAGACGATTAAAACAGGTTAACCAATGCAAATGGGACATTAAAAGGGAGGCAAAACATGCTAACGAAAGGAAAGTATGAACAGACACTTGCCAGCAAAACTGGGGAAGGTTAAAATGCTTTGAAAAGGCTGCAGGGTTTTGTTTCAAACCCAGAAACAGCCTCTGCTTTGTCACCACAATGAGGAATCCATTGCTTGGTTTAGTAAATGCATTGGGTGGAAACTGACCAAGGACAGAAGCAACCTGGAATTAAGGAGAAACTTCTGGACAGGGAGGACAATTAGCCGGGGAAGAGAAGTTGTGGGTGATCCATCACTGGAGGCTTTCAAGAAGAGACTGGACAGCCACTTGTCCGGAATGGGATAGGCCAGGGTCTCCTGCTAGAGCAGAGGTTGGACTAGAAGACCTCTGAGGTTCTATTCTGAGTGCCTGATTGACTTCTCCATCCAAGAATAATCTGATTTGATTATCTTGGAGGATATTATTACATATTGGAGGCTTACTGAAATTGAAATGAATTGCACGAGCAACCATTAAAAAAACACACACCTGTATTTGCATTTATTGATTTGCAGTCAGTGATCAGCAAAAAAGCCACAATGCTAAAGCTGCAGATGTTTTTTTAAAGGCTCCAATAAGTGTTTGTTTTTGGTGCCCCCCATGGTGGTTTATTTGGGGGCCTCGTCTGTAACCCTGGACTTGATTGCACAGTAGTCTCTCTTTTCTGCTTAGCTCTCTTGCTCACATCAAAAAGGCCAGGATTTCAGAAGGCCTTTTTTATTATTATTATTATCTTTCATCACACAGTCAGCCAGATGTTCAGAACGGATTTGGCACATGGATCCCCCTCTCAAAGCCTTCCCAAGGAACTGGAAGAGGCAGAGGTGGATGCGACAGGTATTGTCACAGGATGTCAGCTCTCCCAAGCGGAGCTGCTTTCTGCGATTGATGCGGAGTTTATCAAGGCCAATGGCATCCATGTATTATTATTTGTTCTATTTTTACCTGTAAGCAGAAGCAGACAGAGATGGGGAATGTCATGATGATGCACAGAACGGACAAGACCAGCAGGAACAATTCTCCCCGGGCCAAATTATCTTCTGGATCTTTGGGGCGAAACAGAAAAACCATGTGTTTGGGAAGGTTTCCATCAGCCAAACTAGATAACATGATCAGTGCTGGAAAGGAATGGGGTTTTGAAGTAGAAGAGGATGGGGGGAAGGAGGAGGAGGAGGAGGAAGAAGGAGAAGGAGAAGGAGAAGGAGAAGAGCTTTGAGGGGGAGTGGAGTTTGCAGGCAGGAGGAGGAGGAGGAGGAGGACGGTGGGGTCCTGGGCGCTCTCTGAATTTGGTGCGTTTCTTGCAAGACGATTCATGACCCAACTAGACAACACGATCAGTGCTGGAAGGGAATGGGGGTTTGTGGAGGAGAGGAGGAAGAAGCGGAGGAGCGCGGGGTCCTTGGGGCTCTCTAAGCTTGGTTGCTGCCCGCCCCGTCCACGCTCCCTCCGTGCAAAAAGTCATAGATTCCCTCCCCCCTCTGCCCCGCCGCTCTCCTGGGCTCTTGCCTGGAAACGCGTCGGAGCCCACGGATTCCTCGGGCGTCTTGAGAGGCACAGACATGCTTCGCCTCGCTCTGTCGCTCCGGAGGCGCTCCAGGAAGCCCAGCCGCCCCCTCCCCGTTGTGGGCGGCGGTTGCTGGGCTGCTAACGTTCCTCTCGCCTCTCGTCCCCGCAGCCGGCTTCGGACTTCGCCTTTACGCGCGGAGAGCTCTCCAAGCGCCCCCGGTGCCGCTCCCTTCCCCGCTTTTGCGACCGGCCGTGGAGAGGTGAAATCCCGCGGGGGAGCTTGCAGCTCAGGGTTGACCTGTGGGGTTCCTTGCAGACGTTTCATAACCCAACTAGGTAACATCATCAGTGTTAGAAGGGAATGGGATTTGTGGAGAGAAAGAGGAGGAGGACTGTGAGGTCCTTGGTGCTCTCTGAGCTTGATGGTTTTGTTGCAGACGTTTCACTACCCAGCTAGGTCCCATCATCAGTGCTGGAAGTACACCTCCTTCCCTCTGAGCACTGATGGCATCACCTAGCTGGGTAATGAAACGTCTGCAAGAAAACAAGCCAGCTGAGGGAACACCAAGGATTGCTCAACTGTGTGGTGTTTGGTAGCAGACTCAGGAGCCCCCAGTGGCGCAGGGAAGCCTCCGGTAAATTGCACACCAAGGGTGCCATTCTGGGAAAACCAGGCACAGACCAGGATTGGGGACAGCTAAGCCAGCCTCTGATTCATTGTTTAGGCTTAGCGTAAGAATCCAGCAATGGTGGCTTCCCATCGCTGAAGTTGTGTGGCATCCACATTGCTGATGGGGACTTTTATGGTGAACCAGAGGTTGAGCTGACGTGGAGGACCTTTTTTGAACAGAATGATAACAGAGTTGGAAGGGACCTTGGAGGTCTTCTAGTCCACCCCCTGCTCAGCCAAGAAACCCTATTCCATTTCGGACTTTGATGCCGGCACCTTCTGAACTGAGGGAGGGAGGGAAGGAAGAAAAGACCCAAGTCTCAAAAAGGTTTTGTGTTTCTGTGGTTGCGTCAAGTGCTTCTCTGTGTTGAAATCTTAGTCACTCTTGTGCAAAGGTTGCAAATAAATAGAATCTTGTACCACGGGGGTCCCTAACCCTCAGATTGCAGCCCACGACCAGGCCGTGGCCTATTTGTAACCAGGCCACGTGAATGTCAATTTGTCAATGTCAATTTGCACAAGTGGCAGGCTGACACGCTTGCACACCGCCCCTCAACTCACACGCCTGGTTCCCTTCTCTTCCCTCCCCCTGCCCCCCAAGCCGGACTCCCCAACCTGCAAAGTTTGGGAGGGGGGGAACTGCTGCTGCACAACCACCTCGGTGTAACATGCGCACACGTTTTTAATTCGAAGGGGCTCGGGTGAAAGGCAGCAGCCGGTTGTCTCTTTCTCTTTCCTCCTCCTCCTCCTCCTCCTCCTCCTCCTCCTCCTCATCGCGGCTCCTGCTTTGGGGAGATCAAACCGTGCAGGATGTCCAACGGGACAGGGAAGATGATGGTGGAATTCTTCTCAGCGGCGATGGTGGTCAGCGTTTGCAGGTAGCGGAGCTGGAGGGCGGCGGGGTTCTCGCAGATGATGGCGGCGGCCTTTTGCAGAGCCTTTGAGGCGTTCATTTCGCCCTCCGCTGCGATCACCTGGGAGGCAGGAGGCCAAATTTTTTTTAAAAGGTGGTTTGTTGGCTTGGCGGCACCGATTCCACTAACCGCTTTGTTGAGCCAGCCATGGTCAGCTTAGGTTCAACACCCAGCATGCATGGTGTGCGCGAACCCCCCGTGGGTGGCTGAGCTGAAACCCCTCAGCTTCTTAGCTACAAATTTTCTTTCTTCTGTTCTCCCAAATCTGAGTTGTTTGATCTTCAGCATATCTGGGTGGGTGTGGGTATGCCCAAATGGGAAATGGGACCCCCCCACAAAAAATCAAATCAGCATCATTTCCCACCTTAGCCCTGGCATCTCGAGAGGCCTCTGCTTCTGCCGCCATGGCCCTGTGAAGCTGCTGGGGTAACTTCACATCCTTGATCTCCACAAGCTCCACCTTGATGCCCCAGTCATCTGTGGCCTTGTCCAGGGTGATCTTTAAAAAAGAAAAAGAAAGAAAGAAGAAAGAAAGAAAGAAAGAAAGAAAGAAGAAAGAAAGAAAGAAAGAAAGAAAGAAAGAAAGAAAGAAAGAAAGAAAGAAAGAAAGAAAGAAAGAAAGAAAGAAAGAAAGAAAGAAAGGAGGAAGGAAAGAGAAAGAGAGAAGGAAGGAAGGAAGGAAGGAAGGAAGGAAGGAAGGAAGGAAGGAAGGGTCACTCCCCCTCACAAGATGCATCACAAGACCTTCACCTGACATGACCAACACCTGACCCACCACAAGATTTTCACCTCGTATGACCCGACCATCGCAAGACCTACTGACCACACGAAGCTCTCATAAGCAGAAGGACATGGACATCCCCTTAATTCCGCTGAAGATGTTACCCAGCCTGGTAATGAAACGTTCGGAAACCCACCCACCAGCTCGGAGAATGAACCTCCACCCTCATCCGACCCTCGAGCTACAGATATTTCCCACCAGCGCCAACATGGACACGTCCAGGAAATCACCAAGAATCAGGGCTCAATTGGGAAGGGATTTCCCCAGAGGTTCGGACCAGTTCTGGCATACTGGTAGCTGAAATGTTGAGTAGTTCAGAGAACTGGCAAATATCACCTCTGATTGGCTGTGAACAGGTAGGAAAATATTTGGGAACCCACCACTGGACCTCACCCTTTCTGCCTACCGCACTGAGATCTGACCTCGGTTTGCTCCGAATCTCTCCCAAAGAAGCCACGGTGGCTGCAACTTTCCCGAACCTGCATGCTTTGGGCAATCTCCTCTCGGTCGGAGAGAATCTGAGCCAGGTCCTTGGTTCCCAAGACGTTCCGCAAGGTGGTTTGAGCCAGGAGCCGAGTGGCCGGGTCCATGTAGAGCACGTTTGCGACGGAAAGAATCGCATTCCAAACCCGGTAATAAACGACGCCGTCCACCATGATCGTCACTGAATCTTTTGTGAGAATCTAGAAGAGGACAGTGACAAGAGGGGGGGGGGAGCAAAAAGCACTTGCAGATGGTCCTAAGCGTCTTGCTTAGCAACAGAAATTCTGGGCTCAGTTGTGGTTGTAAGTCGAGGACCGCCCGTAGAGTACTTACCTCTTGGGGAGCTATATCAAATGATATTGTTCGCATATCCACCGTGACCGCGTGATCTAGGAAAGGCAAAATAAAATAGATTCCTGTGGGGGGAAAATATATATATATATGTAAAAGTGAAGTACCACTCATGCATCATCACAAAATCTCCATAACCGTAAAGCCTACAAACTTGAAATTTGGCCCCTATGTTCCTCTTGGCTTCCAGGTGCTCACTAAGAAAGGATTTTTTGAAATTACTATCAGAGCATTTAAAGGATTTCCTATATTCTGATGCTAAGGCGTTCTACTCCCCCTCCCCACCTGAAAAGAAATCTCTTCCAAAGGCAAAACACAAGCAGAGGAGGGGAGGTTCAGTTTCACTTTCAGTTTCAGTTTCAGGGCACCCAGCAGCTTCAGTACAGAACAGTTGTGGTTTGCTATCCAACACATTCCTTCCAAACAAGATCTAAAGGACTTGGGGGGGGGGGCATACATAACTTACCGGGACCTTTTGATCCCCCTTTTCGTATATGGCCCAGCCTAAAAACGACCAAGCGTTGATATTGCATCACAACCTGCCATGGGAAGATAGACACAGATTGACCCCCTTTTGGTGCCTTTTCTGGCCCTGTTGGTGCTGCTTGCATAATGTTCAATGCAGCCTGCTCTGTATGGTATATGGCGGAATAAGTTTCATCAAGGGAGGGGGGGAGATGGAAGGAGGGAAGGAAGGAAGGAGGGAGGGAGGGAGGGAGATGGAAGGAAGGGAGGGAAGGAGATGGGAAGAGAAAGGGAGGGAGGGAGGGAGGAAAGACATGGGAAGGAAGAAAAAAGAGAAGGAAATAGATGGGAAGAAGGATTCCAAGGATCGATCGTTACCTCTATGCACGTCCAGATGGTTATGGGGAAAGTTAAAAGGACAACAATATGCATTAGGATAATGAGGATCCATTCGCACAAGCTGTAGTTTTCCTGAAAGTCCCCTGAAAGAGAAAAGCCAACAAAGAGAAAACTCTGAGAACCACCCACCCATCCCTGTTGTTTTGCCCGCCCGCCCGGAGGGTCCGCTTAGAGCGCTCATTCCTAGCTTCCCACCATGTTCAGATGAAGCAGCAGACGGAAAAGTCACCCGAAGCAGCTGGGCTAAGGAGAAGAAAAGAAGAAAAGAAGAGCCACCCAAAGACCATGAGCCTCTGAGATTCAACCCAATGAAGGGAATGAGAGATGCGTCCTGGGAACTGCTGGAGTATAAAAATACGTTTTGCCTCTTTCAACAATGAGGCCGAGTTTCCAGTCCTGGATTGGCTCTGGGACTGTTAATATTCAAAAAAAAGGAAGACAAAGAATTGTGACCCGAACGTCCTTCTGGTCTTCTGGCTGCTCGTGCAATGGACGTCTCCACGTTTCCGCCTCCCAGTTGAGCCCTGTTATTCCCCACAGCCAGGAGAAGTGGAGGTGGTTAAAATTATTCTTTTATCCAAATCATAGATTATATTTAATTTCCTCTCTAATTTGCAATTGCTTCCCCGGATTGTGTGTTTGCAATGGGGGGGGGGGGGGATGAAACTTTGATTCTGTTTCTGTACGCCTAGGCAGGCCTATTGTTATAGAGATGGCTTGTGCAGACTGTTGTGTAAAAGCAAAAAGTGGTGGTTGTAATGTTGTTACCTTTGACTGTGCCAAAAGAGAGTCAGAAATTGGTGCCTTTTTCTCTCTTTTTTTTCCTGTTACAGTATACCCCCTTCTTTTCCCCTTCCTCTTCTTACTTTTTCCATGTTTTTTTCTTTGTGTTTTATAGTTCGATAAACTAATAAATAAGTTAAATTAAAAACAACAACTAAGAGTTCAGCCTGGACAGCACACAATCGACCAAAATTCTTTGATTAGATGGCAGCCGATCAATCAACCCAAATGATTGGATTTGATAGGGCATAATCAGTCAAAGTCATAGGATTGATTCGAAGGCCCATGAACAGTCGATCAAACTCATAACACTGGTTTTATAGCACCCAAAGCATCAATCAAATGGTTTGATTGACCTGAGAGCATGTAATCGATCAGTCAAAGAAACAAAGAAACGAATGAGTTTGACGTGATGACATATCATTAATCCTAATTGGTTGGTTGACTTGATAGCACATAAGCAAATATGCTTGATTGATTATTACTATGATTTGATGTAAGAACCAGTTTAAAGAAATATCCTTGGGCAGCGTAGGAATTATAGAAAGAAAGTAACGAATAATGGTGAAGATGCGTTTTTATATCTCCTGATGCGCTCTGTGTATGCTCTGTGTATGCTTCTTAGCAGCAGCAGTAGTAGTACCCCAGGGGTCCCAATGGAATCGGCCAAGCATGCAAGGGAGGCTGTGAGTTCGATCCTAGGTAGAGGCTAATATTTGGAATAGACTCTCCTGCTCGAGAAGAGGGTTGGACTAGATGCCCTCCAAAGTCCCTTCCAACTCTGTTATTCTACGAGTTCTATGAGAGACAAAGCCCCCCCACCCACCCCCAAAAGAGTTAGCCTGTCCTTTGAGATCCCCTCGAGTGGCGGCGCTCTGCACAGGCTCAGGAGCTCGCCGCGCTCAGTCCGCAGGTTAGGCGGTGTGGAAGTCAGAGCAGCCGGTAAAGATTGTTTTGAAAGGCTCCGGCAGGACAGCGGGGCAAATCGGCGGGTCTCTCACCGTCCAAATTCAGCGCGTCCGGGCTCCTCCGGACGCCTCTTTCCACGTCGCCCATGGGAGCCACCGCGCTGCTGTTGCCCAGGTTGGCGGGCGGGATGGGCAGCAACCGACAAGAGGCCCCGCGCGGGGCCCCCCCCCCCCCCCGTGGCCGGGTGCGGCTCCCCCGCTCGCGCGGCGCCCACTCCGACCTCCGCTCTGGGGGCCGAAGGCTGCGGACGGTCCGTCTGGGGGGGATGCGCCGCCGCGGCCTTGGCTCGCTCGGGCTTTGAGTCGCGACGATGGGCTCCCTCTCCTTCTTCCTTCCTTCTTCCTTCATCTCTTTCTTCTCATTTCTTCTTTCCCATCTCTTTCCTTTCTTCTCTCCTTCCTTCTTCCCATCTCCTTCTTTCCTTCCTTCCTTCCTTCTCCCTCCCTCCTTTCCTTCCTTCCTTCTTCTGCTTCCCATCACTTTCCTTTCTTCTCTCCTTCCTTCCTTCCCATCTCCTTCCTTCTTCCGCCCACCCTTCCTTCTCTCCCTCCCTCTTCCCTTCTCCTTCTTTCCTTCTTCCTATCTCCTCCCTCCCTTCCTTCTCCTGTTTCCTCTCTTTCCTTTCTTCTTTTTTCTTTCCCATCTCCCTCCTTCCTTCCCCCTTCTTCCCATCACCATCCTTCTTCCGTCCATCCGTCCTTCCCTCCCCTTTTTCCCCCTATATCCATTCCTCCCTCCCTCCCTCCTGCGGTTCTGGAGAAGAGAAAGTACCCCAGAGGCCTCTATATTTCAGGCCAGAGAGAGAACACGTCCACCAGGATAAGAGATGCCTGTCAAAAGACAGAGCCCTCCCGTGCCTAATGAATATAAACTGAAGCCGCGCGATCCAGTCTTTTCTTTCCTAATTACAGCTCTGGGGCTACCAGCTCGATTCAATTACTTGCAGCTGTCCTTATTGTCCAGGCTGGCCTGAGATAAAATCTAAAACAACACAGCAAGGTTTGGAAATCTCTCCACCTGGGCAGGTTAAGCAGACCCTGCTATATCTCAGGGGCCGAACAGGGCTGGGTGAGGCTAGCAGAAGTTCTGCAGATGTTTTCTGCAGCTTGGAGGTGGGTGGACAAGAGAAAAACCCACCATCTAGCTTTTGCTTCCCCCTTTCAGGGTCTCCACCCTGAAACCCCTGCAAGGAAACCACCAAGCTCAGAGAGCACCACGGCCTCTCCCAATATCTTCCTTTCACGGAAAGCTTTGCCAAGGACTTCAGAAACAGGAACGCGATAAAAGAAAAATTTATTGGAATGTCAGCTGATAAACAAGGACACTTTAGAATTCAGACACGTTTTCACGGACCTTTTTTCTCTCCTTTTGTACATGATATTAAGAGCACTTTTGGTAAATGGGCTTAAAGAAAAGTTTCTTTGGTGTGTTTTTTGGAGGGGTGTGTGCTTCCCCCCCACTCTGGAAGGACAGCTTCATTTGGATTCTATCATTGCGAACTGAATTAATATTACCATGAAATTAAAGCGGCCAGATCCCACTTTAACTTCGGACAATATGAAGGATGCTATGATATTTCAACAGAGCTTCAGACAATTTAAAAACTTTTTCAGTATTCATCTGACAGGCCATGATCTTTCTAACCAGACCATGGGTCTGTTTTCCTGTTCTTAAATCTTTACACACAATGATTACAATTAACCACAATGCTATTCGGTTACAATTACCTCTAGTTCTGATTTCAATCAGATACCAAGTTTACAAAATACACATGCAAATATACAGAGATAAGGGGCTAAACATCAGCGTGGTACAGTATATTAGCAAAAAAGCTGAGATTTAGCACAAACACCGTACTTACTTGAGAAAGGAAGTCTATAGGGTTTGTGGGTCTTTCAGAGGAATTATTTTAAACTGGCTGAGAATGTGGAAATAGAGACTGTTGATGGGGAGGCCATAATGTTAAATTAAGCTTCCTTTCAGGTAAATGTCGAGCTTGTTAGCTTTTAGGAAATAATAAATTTAAGCTCAGCTAAAGATTCAAAGGCACCAGCCTCATTTCTGGCAATGAGACAATCTTCTTTATGGTTTTATTTTTCTGGAGAGAGAAAAAAAATCAAAACCAGGGAAAATACATTCATCTTTTTAAAGATGGTTTAAAAAGCAACTCTCTGTTTTTATATTTTTTTAAAAATGGACATAGCAAAACCAGATATTGGATTACATGGATCACTAAGGCAAGGAGACACCTGTGTGTAACCTGAATATAATACGTAGCTGACAAGCATATTATCTCCATAACTACAATGTGTGTGTTGTTACAATCTCTTGACAACAAGGCTGCTATGGGACGTCTAATTTCTCATATGGGAAGCTTTCTCTCATGAGAGAAAACAAAAAATATATTTTAAAAAATCAAAAGCCAGAACGATTCTTTCTTTCTCTCCCTCCAAATATTTAAGAGGTAGAAGGCACTCAAAAAATCTCTCTTTAACCCTTACATACAGATTTTTTGCATGAAGGAGGAAAAACAATACACTTTCATTTATGGCTTTGAGGATTAGACGGGCCAGATTACAGAAAGAAGAGAGCTATCTTGTAAATCTAAATGGAAGAGGTGAATTTATAATTGTAATAAGTGCTGAAAAGAAGATTGGAAGTTACTTCTTGGTAACTTTTTTCTTCCTTTACTCTTTTCCTTTCTTGCACTGTTAGCTTTCTCTTCAATCCCTTTCTTCTTTCTTCTTCCTTGATATTAGTTTGTATTCGTTTTTGTCTTCCTTTTTGAAAAAGCTTTAGTAAAAAAAATTATATATGTTTGCATATAAAAGAAATCTCTCTTTAAAAGAAGAGATTCGGCCTGGAAATAAGGAGGAATTTTCTGACCTTGAGAGCAATCAACCAATGGAAGAGAAGTGGTGGGAGCTTCCTCACTGGAAGCTTTCAAGAAGAGACTGGACTGCCAGCTGCCAGAAATGGTGTAGGGTCTGCGGGGGGGGGGGGGGGTGTTGGACTAGATGACCTATAAGGTCCCTTCCATTAATCTGTATAATTTTTAAAACAGGGAGAAGCAAAATGGGACTTCTATTATTTGTTCAGAGGGACAACACCGAGAATCCAGCGGATGCAAAATACTTACAAACTCTACGTGGTTGCAATTTCTCTCCTAGCCGTCGCTGACTTTTGCATTTCCCCTAGCTCCCCACCCAAGAGCCCTTCTCTCTTTCTGCCTCTGCTAGTGTTTCATGGACATAATCCCTTGCAGCATGTCTATGGGCAGCGGGAAGACGATGGTGGAATTCTTCTCGGCCGCTATGGTGGTGAGAGTCTGCAGGTAGCGGAGCTGGAGGGCAGCCGGGGACTCCGAAATGACGATCGAGGCTTCCTTAAGGGCCCGGGAAGCGTTCATTTCGCCCTCCGCGGCGATGACCTGGAAGGAAAAGAAAACCCCTCTCCAGTAAAGCTCTAGAACGGGGGCATCAAACTCAAGGCCAGCGGGGCCGGATCCAGCCCACAGGGTGCTTAGATCTGGAATTTTTAAAGAAGAGACTGGACAGCCCTTTGTCTGAAGAGGTGTAAGGTTTCCAGCCCAAGTAGGGGGTTGGACTAGAAGACCTCCAAGGTCCCTTCCAACTCTGTTCTGTTCTATTCTATTCCTCAACAAAGAGGTGCTTAGGACTTCAAATATCTGTTAAAAATAAAATTGCAGGGGAAAACAAACACATCCAGGCCACTAAATCCATAGAAGGTAAATTAAAAAAAAAACTGGAATGCAGTCACCCACATTCCACACTTCTTATGAATAACCCTCTACATCCCGTGATTTTTCCTCTCGGACACCCAGTCTTCCTTTCCCAATTAGCCAAAGTTAATTGTTATTTGACAAAGGGTGGATTTCAAGATTTAGAAGGATATATCGTGGAGGAAACATTCTACGTGTGAGGTGCCCAAAGTTATGCTCGGATAGATCAGACCTAGATTTCAAGACTATCCTCCTTCCTAGCAGATTTCTTTTTCTCGTGTGACACCACTGTTGTCTTCCTGTTTTCTGCAGTTGCAACAATAACCACACAAAGGGGCTTAATCCTGTGGTTTTCCTGAGCACCTGCTGAGTAAGTGACACATATTTAAATAAACCTAAGCCCTGCGTGTTACAACAGAACCGAAAGGCCGTTGATACTGCTAAATCACAGATCTGATTTCAATGAAGTTCCACTCCTATTAAAATAGCATTTCCAGGCTTGTAATCACGGCCCTGCTCAATTATGAATGTGTTTCCCAATCAGGAAAAAAATATGTCAGCTGATTAAGTCGCCTGAAAATGTGGCAAGCTTAATTTAAAAAAAAATTGTAGATGCAAGCATTTTCTGGACATTAAGTTCGGGTCAAATCCAGGCAAGAAGAAAAACATTTTTGTAGCTTCCTTTTCTTTTTTGTGGAGGAGAAAAAACACACTCCACCTAATCCAAGCTGAATGAAAATGCTGGTAGGAATAAGAACTAATACATTAAATACATTCAGAGATTTTTTTTTAAGCTGATGGAAGGAAGAAAGGTAAAGAAATGTAGAATCTTTTCTTTACTCTCCTTCCTGTCCATCGGCTTAAAAAAAAGAATAGTTGAAAAAGTTGTACACAAAAATTCTGAACAACAGACGCCAGAAATATTTGTTTATTAGTATTTGCCACTTGCATATAACCAGAGTGCAACCCACTCCCTTCTAGCACTGATGATGTGACCTAGTTGGGTCAGGAAACGTCTGCAAGGAAACCACCAAGCTCAAAGAGCAACAAGGATGCCACAATCCTCCCCCTCTCCTCCTCAAACCCCACTCCCGCTATTCACATTGATAACGTGACCTAGTTAGGTCAGGAAACGTCTGCAAGGAAACCACCAAGCTCAGAGGGCTCCAGGGAGCCCTCATTTCAGTCCTGAGCTGCAAATATTCCCTTCTATGGAAGCTTCAGGTGTGTTTCTCCCCCACCCCTTGAGAGGATCCAATGAAATAAATATACACCATTACCCACCTTAGCCCTGGCTTCTCGGGTGGCTTCGGCTTCAGCCGCCATGGCCCTTTGAAGCTGGACAGGTAACTTCACATCCTTGATTTCCACCCGTTCCACTTTTATGCCCCAGTCATCCGTGGCATCGTCCAAGGTGGCCTGTTGAGAAGGGAGGGAGGGAAGGAAGGAAGGAAGGGAGGGAGTTGAAGTCCACGCTTCTTAAAGTTTGAGAAACACTGATCTAAAGGTACTTTGAATGCAGGAGTTGTGATCCTGTGTCTCAATAAATAGAGGTCATCTTTGACTTACTACTTTCGGTTTAGTGACTGTTCAAAGTTACAACAGCACCGGAAAAAAAGTGATTGATGACCTTTTTCACACTTACGTGACCTCCATTGTGTATCGCTAAATGTCTGGAGATTCTTAGTCATCCAACCAGAGGCTGGTTTTTCTCTGAAGATGTTTCACTTCTCATCCGAGAAGCTTCTTCAGCCTCTGACTGAATGGTGGGAATGGATGGATTTATATAGTCAATCAGAACCGAAGAAGCTTCTCGGATGAGAAGTGAAATGTCTTCAAAGAAAAAACCCAGAAAGTCCAGTTGCCTCTTGGGGGGGTGGAAAAGGCACCTTTGGGATTTATGCCCATTGCAGCATCCCCGTGGCCACCTGACCGACATTCGGACGCTTGGCCACGCCTTCATATTTGTGACGGTTTCATGTGACCCCCCTTTTGCGGCCTTCTGCTGACCCAAATCAGTGGGGAAACCAGATTCATTTAACGACCACATTATTCCGTTAAACGATGGTGGGGATTCATTTAACAACCATAGCAAGAAAGACCATAAAAATGGAGCAAGCTTCTCTGTCTCATTTAGCAACAGAAACTTTGGACTCGATTGTGATCATAAGTCAAGGACTACCTATAAATCTCCTCCCCTTGAAAAATATCGATATATGGGCGTTCCCACTTCTCCCAGAAGCCTTTTTTTTTAAAAAAAAGTGGTTCGTATCTTTAGGACAACCTTCCATCGACGGATGTCCAAAATTTTGCTTACCTGCATGCTGTGAGCAATCTCTTCCCGGTCGGAGAGGATCTGGGAGAGGTTCTTGGTCCCCAGCACATTCCTGAGAGTGGTTTGAGCCAGCAACCGAGTCGCCGAATCGGCGTTGGTGATGTTGGCTACGGCGAGGGTGGCATTCTGCACTCGGTAGTAGACTACTCCATCCACATTGACCGTCACGGAGTCTTTGGTGAGGATCTTAGTGAAGAGGAGGAGGAGGAGGAGGAGGAGGAGGAGGAGGAGGAGGCCCAGAGAGTCAGCTCTTTTTGGCCAACTCTTAATAAGACTGACGCAGCAGCTTATTTCCAAATAAACAAAGAGCGAGTTGGCTTCGGGGAATCAGCTAATTAGTCAAAGGCGTTCTGGACTGTTTCACAGTCCAAACAGTTCTTCCCTTACAGCTTTTCAGCTGGTGGAAATCACTTGTCAACACTCTGGGGAAACTCCTGAACCCGCACTGTTTTCTAGCACAGAGGGCATTACCTAGTTGGGTAAGGAAACGTCTGCAAAAAAACAACCCAGCTCAGGGAACGGACTCCACAGACAGAGAAGCCCAGAGAAGCAGGGATCAGCACCAGACAAACAATCCAGGAGAAAACAACAGCTTCATCAAGGAAATTCCAAGAGGGGCAAAAAACACATTCCTGTCAACAATGATGGGGCAAGCCACTAGAGAAAACTCCACTCCCTTCGTCCACAAGAAAACCACCAGGAAAACAAACAAGAAAGATCTCTATAAACTTGGAAACCAAACATGGAAGCCATTCAGTTCATTGTGCGCTGCCCCAATTTTCTCAGCGAACCCAGCAGAAGCAGAACAAGGGAGAGCCCAGGTGAAGCTGTACAGGCCCACAGAACCAGTAGTCAAAGAGTTTGAATCCCACCACCGAACACCCCCCCCCCCCCCCCATTGTACAGCTTTGAGTTGAACTGGCATTTGGCCGCGTGGACTGGAGGATACGGGGGGGGGGGAGGCGGGGAGCATAGACTATTTATATCCCCTATGCTCAGGGGGGGGAAGCCGAGAGGTCAAGGAAAGGGGACACTTACTTCCTGTGGTGGAATATCAAATGAAATGGTCCTCATGTCCACTTTGATGATGTTGTCCGTACAAGGCAAGACGAAAAAGAGCCCTGCAGGGGGGAGGGAAATATTGAATGCGGGGTCAGTGGATACACGGAAGCTATTTAATCCAGCTTCCCCCCACCCAGCCCCGTCTGCACTGCGGGCAATGCCAGAAAAGAAAACAACAACCCACCCGGTCATCAGCGGTCATCACCGGGGTCAGATTTGAAAAACCTGCCTCAATCCAAACTTTACCAGACTCCCATTTTATGGAATAATGAGAGAAGGAGGAGGAGGAGGAGGAGCGGGGGAGGAGGAGGGAGCAAAGAATATAACCATACAGAATAACAGACCAACAGAATTGGAAGGGACCTTGGAGGTCTTCTAGTCCAACCCCTGCTCAAGCAGGAGAACCTATGCAATCTCAGAACAGTGACTGTCCAGTCTCTTCTTTAAAACCTCCAGTGTTGGATCACCCACAATTTCTGGTGGCAAGCTGTTCCACTGGTTAATTCTCCTCACTGTTAGGACGTTTCTCCTTCATTCCAGGTTGCTGAATTAGTTTCTATCCATTGCTTCTTGCCTTGCCTTTGGGTGCTTTGGAAAATAAGTTGACCCCCTCTTTTGGGGGGGCACACCCTCAGATACTGGCATACTGCTCTCATATAACCTCTAGTCCTTCTTTCCTCCAGATCAGACTTCCACATGAATGGGAACTACCAAGAATTGCAGAATATGGTTTGTCCAGCACACACATACCCCCCCCCTCCGCCCCCCGTGTACCATATTCATAACTCACCTGGCCCCTTTGCACCTCCTTTCAGGATACGCCCAAGTCTAAAAATGATGGCCCGCTCATATTCCTTGACAATCTGCAATTGAGATGAGAGGAAGCCACGGTTGGTTATTCCAAGCATTGCTTTAAATAATCTATACATCCCAGTCTATTTCCCCCTCCCTCCATCTTCACATCCAGCACATGTGGACCAAAATATAGAGATCACACAGGACCGCACAGGAATGTCAAAAAACCTTTGTTGGGACACATAGGGACACAAAGGTAATTTGTTTAGATTAGGAGAGAGCCAACTTGGTGCAATAGTTAAAGATCACACTCTTCCTTCCCACCTGTCCTACCTCGTCACAGGGGCGCCAAGTAACCTGTGTGGATTACCCCGGTGACTAGGTAGGACAGGTGGGCTCCGGCAGGAGTCCAAAGGCTCGGAAGACGAAACCTCTGGTCTTGGCGACCAGCCCAGATTAGACCCTTCAAGATTATCCTGGGACACGTAGTTCAGGAATGAAAACCTTTTCTTTTTACCTTTATGCACAACCAAATGGAAATAGGAGCCGTGACAGCCACGAGTATGAATGAAAATATAACCAGGATCCAGCCACAAAACCCGAGGCCGCCGGAACTGCCATCTAAAAGAAAAAAGAAAAAAGCGAGGTTTCATTTTACGACCGTTCTTGCCACTGTTGCGAAGTGAATTGTGAACCTCTCCCTGATGCTACCATTTCTTTCATTTCTGTTCCTTTCGAGAGGGAAGAGCAACAGCAACTTTTGGAAAATCGTAAAGAAAAAGGAAGTTTTGGCAGGAAACGGAGCCTGGATTTGGAGGGAGTGATGTTCTCAACAAAAGTTCAAGAGTCGTGGCTGCGAACGTTCAAAACCTTGGAATGAATGTGTGGGAAAAAGAAAAAGGAAACAAAAAATAAAGAGGAAGGAAAATGTTAATTAACCACTGGCAGATGCATTTTCCCATGCTAGTTCATTTGCTCTGGCATCACCCACGAACAGAGCTTGGCCTCAAACAACTCCAAGAAGTCTACAAAGAAGAGAGGGGTGGTTATTTGCTTCGAGCCCACATTTGAAAAGCCTCTGCTTAATCATGGCTTAATCCTACTTAGTTAGTTCAACAATACAGCCAGTTGCCCAGAAAAGGAATGGACTTCCCTGTATTGAATCTACTCAAGCAAAGGCTGGAAGCCCAACTCTCTAGGATGTTTGAACTGGCATTCCTGCAGAAGCCACCTTCTTCTTCTTCTTCTTCTCCTCCTCCTTCCTTCTCTGTCTCTTTCTTCTTGTCCTCCTTATCTGTCTTCCCCTTCTCCTTCCCTTTCCCCTTCTCCTCCTCTTGTCCTCCTTATCTCCTCCCCCCTCCCCCCCACTACAATAATATTTCGAAGCATCTTTATCAAAATGTACTAAAATGCAACCAATGCTTTCTATCCTGAAAAACCAAGGGGAATAATGGCTGCCAAAACCTGCTCCCCAAGCTACATTTTAACATTAGATTTTGGAATTCCATCAAAGCAAGTTATTACCGGCCATTTGCTTCAGGCCTAAGAGGGGAGCATGAAAAAGGCAGTATAAATTAACCCAGCCTTAAACAGGATTGCGTTTTGCAGGGTGGGCGTTAAAGAAACAATATGTTTCAGGAGTGATAAGCTATCAGCAGCAACAATCATCCTGCAGACACCAATTTCTATTAATTGTTTGTGCTGGCCAGAGTTCCCCCCCCCCCCCCGGAAAATCACTTAGCAAAGCTTCAAATGGGAACAGGAAGGTGTCGTTGCCAAGGTGGTACATATTTAAATGGACTGTAGTCCAAAGAGTAATTCTACTAAGAAGAATTTTGAGGGAGCCTGGCGTGCTACGGTTCAGGAGGTTGTGAAGAGTCAGACGCAATTTAACGACAACAACAAAAAAAGAAAGGCTTGACCTGCGACAGCAACTGCACATTTCTTTCAGGACATTTGACTCTTAAGCCAAGGAGAACATCCAGTGAAGTGACAAGCTTAAATCAGCAGAAGAACCTCAATCCACCTATTTTTATTACAGTCAAGGGCCAGCATTACAAATAAAAGTATTAAAAGCATTAAAACCAATAAAAGATGAAAATTAGGACGGACAGAATAATACGTTGCAATCGGTGGCGGGTTCTCGGTGGGTCGTTTGCCTAATTTTACATGCAGCATGAACAGAAATCGGGCCCATTCAGAGAAAAAAAAAACCTATTTTGTACTGGCCGAGAAATTCTGGGGGTGAAGCCCACAAGCCTTAAAAATTGCCAGATCCCCTGCCCTTTATGAGTAATAAATCAATTAACGGAAAAGCAGGAATAATTAAAAAAAAACATTGTAGGAAAGTATAAAAGGGATAAAAAAAATATTCTTCATGAAAAGGAAGGTAAAAGTGGAATTCCCAAGCCTTCGGTTAGAAAAGCTGTAGTTTCAACACTCCCCGTCTCAACTCATATGGTTACTTTTTTGTGTCCCCCCCCCCCTAAAAAAATGGCTGTGGTAAGTGCCTTGCCCCTCCCAAGCAGGACTAACCCTCCTTTCCTTTACAACTGCCTGAAACTGTCTGCCCTGTTTCCCAAGCACAAGGCCAGGCCCACGTAATGAAAGTCCATAGTCTCCAAATCCTCTAGAGTTGCGATGGCCTTAAAAGATACAGGCATTCAAGGCTGTCCCGCCAGAGAGGAGCTGCAATCAAAGAACGGGGCAGCGGAAGGGAGTTGCCAATGCGCCTCTTTCCCAATCCAGAGTCAAGATAGTCTGGAAAGAAGACTTGGAGTCCTGGATTTGCCCTTTGTGGCTTTTGCAACAGGTTCGAGAAACGCTGAGGAAATTCTAAGCTTGCACAAAAGTCCTCCGAAAGAGTTAAGTTTGATATTTACAAGCCTCTCCTTCAAAAAAAGCACCTGTCAAAAACACTCTGAAGTATTTTTTTTTCCTCTCTCTCTCCCCACTTCTGTGTCCTTCCAGTAGGGTTGTCCCCAATTTGGGGTGTTGTCTGTCGGGCACACAGGTTGTTCCACTGACCTCCGTCCAACAGAACAAAATAGAGATAAGAGCTGAACAGATTAAGGCGGGGCCTTTGAAGATGAGCTTCAAGAGGAAGCCAACATATTGTGACATTCTTAGGAGTTGGCAAAAGGTTTTGGGTGGGGTGGAGATACTCGGAAGAAGGATTGGCAAACTGCAATTGTCAGAACAGCAAGGTGGGGCTGTCTGGCAGTTGTATAAGGGAGTGAATTTGTCATTGTGCCCCGCAAGCCGCAACCAACAATCTCGGAAGGAGAACGTCTTCCAAAAGAGTTGCAGAAGGCAAACGCAACAGGTGGATTTCGGTTGTCCTCGAGAACTTCTCCTCGCTTCTTTCATGACGGCTGGTTGAGGTTGTAGGAGTTGTAGCTGCGTCCTATCTGCAGCCCTTCCTGTTCTGTTCTCAGGAGGCCCTTATGGAAACGTCTGTGGAGGTTCTCAATCATCCATGGTTGTCCCAAAAGTTTTTTCCCCCCCTAAAAGCAGCTGGACTTTCCTGGTCTTTTTTCCCCTTGGAAAATCACCCTTTGAAATGTGTCGCTTCTTCAGTTGAAGAACTGAGCTGAAGAACTGGAGGGGAAAAAAACCAAGGAAGTCCAGCTGCCTTTGGAAAAGGAACCATTGAGAATCTACCAGAACTTGCAAACATGACTGGTGGATCCTGGAGACCAGAAGGAACTTCTTGGATCTGCAGGAGATCGTCTGTTAAAGGAGCCTTCATGACCTCACTTTAATTGTGGCTGTTGTAACCATGTTTCTTGATTAAGCCACAATGGCCAGATTCCTGCACCACCCTGAGCCATAAAGTGGTTGCATCACCTTATGGCTTAGTCATTGACTTCCCCACATGCGTACAAATTATGAGATGCAGACCATCATTTGTCATGTATTAAATCTCTCCTAGCATCTCTGAGTGATTTCCAGAGAAACGATTGAGAAATTACGACATCTCTACAGGTTCTCTACCCTGTTTGCCCGAAAAGAAGATACAACTGAAAAATAAGCCCTAGGGTGATTTTTCAGGATGTTTGTAATATAAGACCTACCCAAGATATAAACCCCAGTTAAGAATGTCAGCCAGATGGATACATTTAGTACCGAATTTCCTCAAAAATAAGGCCTAACCTGAAAATAAGCTGTAATGCATCTTTTGGAGCAGAAATTAATATAAGACCCAGCCTTATTTTGGGGGGAACACAGTATTATACATGTAGGGTGGAGGCAAAACATTTCCTTTCCTACTGGGAGATGCTTTAAATATCAAATTCAGGGTTGCATGATGCTGTCGAGCACGAAGGAACCCTATTGCTCCCTCACCACAAATCAACCAGAGGCCCGAAGGTGGGCAGAGACATCATAAGGCTTCCTGCCTTTCACAAACTTTATGCTTGTTTATAAACTGGGTCAGCCTTGGAGATAGGACAGTGATGGGCTTGTTTACAACATAAATTAAACGAAAACAAAAAGCAAAACAAAACAAATAGAGTGATCTGGGGACATATCCCCTTAAATGCCGTTAAAAGTTGCCTTTCTAAATTGCATTACTAGCACTGGGCTATATTGGAAGCGTTTTAAGCTGAACCTTCAGGAACAGAATAACAAGAGTCGGAAGGGACCTTGGAGGTCTTCTAGTCCAACCCTTCAGCTTAGGCAGGAAACTCTACACCGTTTCAGACAATGGCTGTTCAGTCTCTCCTTAAAAGCTTCCAGTAATGGAGCACTCAGAACTTCTGTAGGGAAGCCATTCCGCCGATTAATTGTCCTCCCTGTCAGGAAATCCCTCCTTCGTTCTGGGTTGCTTCTCTCCTGGGTCAGTTTCCGCCCGTTGCTTCTTGTCCTGCCTTCTGAAGGGGCTCTGGAGAAGAGCTTGACCCCCTCCTCTTCTCTGGGGCGGCCCCTCCAATATTAGGACACTGTTTTGCTATATGCTTGCTTCCTAAAACAGGAAAATCTCTGGGGGAACTAACTAATAACATGCCTGTTTCTTCTTAGTGCAACCAGTAGCTACACAAAGACCCTGGGTAATTAGCAACAGTTTGTTGAGTAAACAGATATGTCTCTGGAGTAACCTTTTCTTTAAAAAAACAAAAACCCATTTCCTCTATTGCTTTGGCTGTTGGCGTCCCTAACTGGAACTCCAGACGTTCTTGCTTATTCATTTTTGTTTACAATTTTTGCTTTATTCAAATGATTAAAATACAAACTCCCTCCCCAAAAGATTAAGCAGACAAAACAAAACTAGACGAAAACATTAAAAACTGGATTTGAAAAAGACAAAAACACATTAAATAGAGACAAAACCAAACTGGACAAAATCATTTCAAAAGGGTGGATTTTAAAAAGGCAAAAGGACAAAAAACAAACAAACCCAAAACCCACATATTATCTCCATTAGTTGAACCCCAACCAATCTATTACAACTATAATCCCTTCGTCTTTTGCAAAGCAGCTCCAAAAGTTATAAACTGTTACATCTTACAGGTAGACTTTAACTTACTGACCACAACTGAGCCCAGAATTTATGTTGCTAAATGAGAAATTTGCTAAGGGAGTTTTGCCCCATTTTATGACTTTTCTTGCCACGTCGGTTAAGCGAATCATCGCAGAGAGATTAGAGAGATAGATATATAGAGATAGATTTACTTTATTGGTTAGCCATATCGAAGTGCAGTGTTCCAGACACAAATTATTACTAAAATAGGATAAAAACAATTTAAAATGAAATTGGAATAAAATACTGTTTCAAATGAAATCGGAATAAAATACAATAATTTAATATATAGATAAATAAAACATGATAAAATTATATCTATCTATCATCTATCTATCTATCCATCTGAGAAAGAAAGAAAAATGGTTAACAGGTTAAATATCAGCCCAGTTAAAGTTCAAAGAACTCTGTTAACATTCTGTGACTGTAATTTACTGGTATTACAGACTATATGGTTTCTTCTTTTCCAAAATCACCCCGATTATTATCTCTGATCGTCCAGGATCAAATTCCCTGATTTGGCTCTTCCTCCCAAAACCCTTCCTTAGCTGTTTTTTTTTTAAATTATTGTTATTATTATTATTACTATTATTAGCAAATGTTTATTAATTGGGAACTTTCCCAGCTATTGCTCGTTCCTTGCGATCAACGTTCCCACGAGTGGCTCCTGGCAAACTGGAAGCTTTCAAGAGGAGACTGGACTGCCATCTGTCAGAAATGGTGTAGGGTCTCCTGCTGGGGAGGGGGGTTGGACTAGATGACCTACAAGGTCCTTTTCAAGTCTGTTAATCCGTAAAGGAAGGAAGGGGCATCCGGTTGGCCAAGCCCAAGTTGGCTCTGGTTTCGGCCAGTCCCAAGAAGACGGGGGAGACCCTTCTTACTGTCTGGCTGAGTCCTCCGGGGCGGTGGGGCTCCCTCCACGAATGGAGCCCGCTCCCCCCCCCCCCACGAGAGGCTCTTCCCCCGTGGCTGGCATTCCCTTCTGAAGCGCCCCCTCCCCACTTGGCCCGGAGCCCAACGGCGGGGCCTTCCTGCCAAAGGCCAGAGCTGAGATCACCCAAGGAAGAGCCAACGGCGGAGATCAATCAACCAATCAGTCAGACTACAGCTGGAAGGGACCTTCGAGGTCTTCTAGTCCAGCCCCTCTAAGGTTTGGTCTTCTTCAGCACCCCAAAAAGACCCCAACCCCAGGGCCAAAGGGGCTTCTCCTCCTCCTCCAAGGGGCCGAGCGGGGGGGTTGCCAAGCCCCCCCCCCCCCCCCCTCCCGGACCCCCCCCCCCCCCCTGGCCGCGGGGCCCCGCCAAGGACGCCCCCCCCCGCCGACCCCCCCCCCCGCCCCCCCCCCCCCTCGGTCCCTTCCCCTGCCGGCCCCCGACTCACCGATCTTGAGCGGCTCCCGCTGCCCGCGGCTGCCTTTCTCCAGGTCGCTCATCTCGCTCGCCACCCTGGACGGAGCCACCCTGCCCAGCGCTGCGCCACCCGTGACACTGCCTGGCCTCGCTGGGCGCCTCCTCCCGGGCTGCTGCTTCCCACCGCGGGCTCCGCCTCGCCCGCCTCCCGCCTCCCGCTTCGCCCACCCCCTTCCCAACTCCCGCGCCCGGCCTCCCCCACCCAGCTGGAGGAGGGCGACTTGGAGGCGAAGGGGGCAAGTCAGGGGGGCGAGGGCCGATACGGGCTCATTACCCGCTCCAGGCAAGGAAACTGGGCTGGCTGTGGAGCTGGGTGGGCTGTCGGGATCGTGGCGGAGCCGAATAGAGCCGCTTCTCGGAGGGAGATGGGCGGCAGACACACTTCATCACTAAATAAATATGAGAGGAAGGGAAGGAGGCATTTAAATGATAGGCAGGCAGGCAGGTAGGTAGGTAGAGGTAGACAGACAGACAGACAGACAGACAGACAGACAGAGGTAGGTAGGTAGGTAGAGGTAGACAGACAGACAGACAGAGGTAGGTAGGTAGGTAGATAAGATAGCCTAGAGATGATAGACAAATATATAAAACAGAGGATAGGTAGGCAATAGCTAGAGGCAGAGAGAGAGAGAGAGAGATGGATTAGAGAGACAGACAGAGAAGATGGCTTAGAGATAAATAGAGAGATAGAAATTATGTAGAAGATAGGTAGGTAGGTAGGTAGGTAGATAAACATTAAAATGAAGGAGGAGATACCTCTCTGAAGAGGGCCATTTTGGAGCATGCAGACCCTCTCCCGGAGCACTGAAGGGGTGGCTTTTCTGACTGGCTGGCTGAATATTTGTTCATTCATTTCTTCATTCGTTCATTCACTGCCCAATTCGTCCAGGTGACTCTCGATCTCCCGCGCAGCCTTTCCACAAGGCCAGCCCTGATTATGAGCAAGGACACAAGGTCTTCTTATGAGATGGG
>NW_020717147.1:76803-98727 GCF_900518725.1 Notechis scutatus | reverse complement strand
CTTCTTTTATTCCTTTTCATTCCCATCTCCTTCCTCCCTTCTTCCCTCCCTAACTGCCTATCTCCTTCCTTCCTTCCTTCCTTTCTTCTCATTTCCATTTCCTTCCTTCCTCTTCCTTCCCATTTCCTTCCTTCCTTCCCTCCCTCCCTCCTAGGTTTCTCTTGCCATCTCCCTCCCTCCCACTCTCCTCCCTTCCCTCCCTCCCTCCCTCTGCTCCGGGGAGATGTGTGCTGTGAAGAACATTGTCATTGTGGTTTTCTATCGCACTGTGCCAAGAAGCCAACAAATCTTTGAAGAGGGGCACCGAAACAGATTTAAGAATCAGGCCTTAGAAACTTTAAAAAGCTGAAGGGATCCATTCACTTTTTCTGTCCCCAGGAAAGGGACTCCCTTTCTCCACGCTCACCTGCGTAAAGTCATACAACTCTTTCCGCACAAAATTATTTCCTCCGACGTCAACCGTTTAATGGGCTTGAACTGACAGCGAGTCAGTGAAATCAAGGCCCTGACCTTCGTTACTGATTAGAAAGTGTGAGGGACGCAAAGTCCGTGTGTTTGTGGCGCGTGCTGTGCTCACGCTCGGATCGTGTGTGTTTCCCTTCTCCGGCCCTGGTGGAGTATCCCGACTTGTACTAAAGGAGAAGGGAAAACAACAGGCCCATATCTCATTCTTGGAAGTGGTCAAGACGGCAAGCCTGGATGGAAAACTCAGCTGGCGGTTGTGCGTCAGAGTCGCAGAGCCTTCCTACTTCTATATAAAAACGCTCCCTGCATTTCTTTTTTGTTCATGCTAAATAGCCAAAAAAAAAAAAAAAAAAAATGCTGACAGCAGGAGGGCAGGAAGAAAGCTGTGAGCGGGATTATAAATTTAAGTTTTCTTTTGGTGTGTGTGTTATTCTTGCCAAATGCATCCACCGGGAGGCTTCCAAAACTCTTGCAGTTTGGCAAAATGTTCCTTCCTCCCTTCCTTCCCTCTTTCACATTCTTTCTCTCCTTCGCTCTCATCATCTTCCTTTCTCTGTCTTCCACCAGGAAGGAAGAGTGGATGGTTTTCCTTTAGAATATAGACTTTTTGAACAAGGTTTTGCTCCTGCTGTTTTGGGGGACAGGGGAAAAGTGGGGTTTTCTCTTTAGAGGTCTGTGCTGAGTTGTGGACACCAATCAGAACCTGAAGAAACGAATTAGCACTCCTATTGGCAATCCTCGATTTGCAACCATTCATTTACAGGCATACAACCGGCCCTCGCACTTACAACTTGCCTGACAGTTTTATGTCTGTTAGTAGCATGGCATGGCAATGATTCTTAGCTGGGTACCTTCCATCTGAATCAGGACAGAATAACAGAATAACAGAGTTGGAGGGGACCATGGAGATCTTCTAGTCCAACCCCCTGCTCAAGGTTGGACTCCCTATAGGACAGACCCCTATAATTCCTCTAGTGAGCACCATGGCTAGATGAAGCTGACGAAGGTAGAAGATTGACCTGCCAGGAGGACGTCAGCTTGAGGGAAGCTGCTTTCAGAGAATTGCAAAAAGCATCTCAGTTGGGGATAGATATCTAGGCTTGGACCTCAAAACTGCTAGCCATGGTGGGTGGGGAATAAATTAAGGGACTAGATAAGCAAGCCAACTCAACATAATTAGGTTGGACAACTCAGATACAAAACAAGCCAGTGACTTTTCAAAGAACAGCGGTGGGATTGTCCCTGACCTATAATTTTACAGGGTTCCTCTCCCAAAATAGTACGTTGGTTGCTTTCAGAGGGCGAGGGAAAAGAGGGAAAGGTTTTCTGCTAGTTGCAAATTCCTCTTGAGGTCCCAAAGTATTTGCATATGTGAGACTTTGAAGACTGACACTTTGAAGCTTTGGAAAATAAATTGACCCCGTCCTCTTTGTGGCGGCCCCTCAAATACTGGAATACTACTATCATGATTGATATCAATATCATGGTTGATTATCCTCATTGTCGGAAAGTTCCTCCTAAATTCTTTCCTGCCTTGCTTTCTGGTTCTTTGGAAAATAAGTTGACCCCCAACTCTTCTTTGGGGCAGCCCCTCAAATATTGGACTCCTGCTATCATGTCCACCCCCCCCCCCAAGTCCTTCTTTTCTCTAAACCGGCCAAACCCAGTTCCTGCAACTGTTCTTCCTATGTTTTTGTCTCCAAGCGCTTGGTTACCTTAGTTGCTCTTCTTTGCACCCAAACTCTTGACATCTTTTTTGCAATTGTTTTGGTCCCCACATTACACAATGGGTAGGAGAGAAAAAAGAGGAACTCCTTCTCTTCTTGGTTCTTTTCCCATCAACCGGCTGCAGAGAGAGAACCAAGTTTATGAGGGTGATATAAAACTGCTGTCCTTCGGGTGGCTGGACGGATGATGGTGATGCAAATGGAAAGTGCAGGCGGTCTTTTCCATAATGGGAGATATTAAAGCTGCTCCTCATTGTTTACGGGTCTGGATCTAGCGATGCCAAACTTGCATGAGGCAAGAATGAATTGCGACACGGATAGAAGCATTTGTTGTTGTTTATTGTTGTTTTGACCTATAGGGATGTTTGTGAACTGTAAAAAAAAAAGAGAGAGAGAGAGACTTTATTCAAATAAGGAAAGGATTATGCAAAACCATGCAAAAATGGAAACAATCCAAAGGTACAGAAAATGTGCAATCCATCTCCAAAAAAAGAGCCTCAAACTTTGGTGGCAGGGAACATTATCCATGCTGTGATGCAGAGATATGAACCAAAGATGGAGAGACTCGAACTAGACATGGGGATGGCTCAAGTTCAATGAAAAGGAGGACTAACAGTGACATGATAGCAGCCTTCCAGTTTTGTCATTCTGTATTCTGTACCTTATTCTGTATCTGCAAAGTAAGGCTACCCAGGAACCTGCCAAGTATGTTCAGTGGCTGATGACTAGCTATCATAGGGTGAGAAAATGGACTTTCCTATCTATTCCAAGTCCCCCTTTCCTAATAGCTCCATCTTCTTCCTGTCCCCTTCCTTCTTGCATGCCGTGTGGCTGATAGATTCTGGACTTCCTTGAAATAACTGCTGTTTAATTCCGTGGGACTGTGGCCGATTGGAAAGGGAGGCAGTTGCCTCCCAGGTGTTATTCACGGTGGTCCTCTCTGATGGTGGGTGTTAGGTGGAGAATATAACTTAGCAAACGCTGGAAAGCTATTCATTCCTCTGCTGCCTTTACTTTTCAACAGAGGAGAATATTTGTTGCTCAGGGTGGAACTGTGGGCTCCTTGGAGCTCTCTGAGCTGGGAGGTTTCCTCGCAGACATTTCATGACCCAACTAGGTAGCATCATCAGTGCTAGAAGGGAATGGGCTTTGTGGAGAGAGGGGGGAGGAAGAGGAGGAGGAGAGGGAGGAGGAGGAGAGGACTGTGGGATCCTTAGTGGTCTCTGAGCTTTTCTTTTTTGCAGACATTTCATTACCTAACTAGATGACACCATCAGGGCTAGAAGGGAGTGGGGTTTGCTCTCTGTTTATATACAAGCGGCTTGTCCTGTCCGTGTTGGTGGGAGTGATCTGGGGCTTCCTTCATCGAGTGGTTGTTTAACTTTACTTATTGTTCTCTGTTCACGAGTGCAGCCCATTGAGTTCTGTGGAATTTAGTAGTTCAGGTTCTCTATTTGCGATTGAAGACTTAGGCAAGTGGGATTTATGTTTGGATTAAACTGTTCATTCAAAAGGGACATTGTAGCTATCACGTAACAGAGCTGTTTATGTTTAGGAATTATTTTGTAGATAGTTACCACACTGGGCTATTGATTTTAAAAAAAAAACTCTTACTCTGTAGACACAAAGTAACTACACTGGCTATTAAATTGATTTGTTTGGTTTGCTTTTTGGGGGCCTACTTCTTTCATTTGTTGTTTGGGGCTTTACATCGGGAACCACAATCACACCCGCGGAGCAGGCTTTCGGGATTTGCTTTCTCTCGTTGCAAAACCTCCCAGATCAGCCAGCTTGAGCCAGAAGCTCACGGAAAAATTCAGATCCCAAATGACACCAGCGTGGCTCACGGCTCCTTTGCATGTCTCAAATCAACTTCAATTTCAGGAAACCTGGTTTGCTTTGGGATGCTGGGCAAAGCCAGCCTGAAAACTCAAGAAGTTTCTTAAGCAACAGAAGTCCCAAAGGTTCTTCTTTCCCCAGGAGGCAACTGGGCTTTCTTGGTTTTTCTTTGACGGTGTTTCGCTTCTTCTCCCAGAAGCTTCTTCCGCTCTGAATGGATGGTGGGGAATGGAAGGATAGATGCTCCTCCGTAAGGGATAGAAGGATTGTATAAATCCCTCCCTTCCTCTCCATCCAGTCAGACCTGAAGCTTCTTGGATGAGAAGCGAAACGTCTTCAGAGAAAAACAAGGAAAGTTTGGGGGGGGGGAAGCAGAAAGCTGTAAGGTGTCATTGGCTGAACTTCAGCTTCTGAAATGCTCCTTATCTTTATTATTTATTTATTATGGAATTTATTTGCCAGCCAGCTCCTATCCAATGACTCTGGACAGCTAGAGTGGTAACCTAGCGAAAATGTAGTGGCTGTAACATGTTTTCTTCTTCCTCCTCTTCCTCTCCTCCTCCTCCTCCTTCTACTTCTCCTCCTGCAGTTATTAACTCTAGGTACCGACATCAAGGAGTTAAAATACTGCTGCCTTCAAATACAGCCGGATTAAAACTTAAAAAAAAACAAAAACAAACCCCGTTCATTTGGACTCCCCCCCCCCAGTTTAAACCCACTTGCGGGCCGTTTAGAAACCCACCAGTCTTTTTGGGGGGTGGGTGGGTGTTAGATTAGGTACCACTTTACCTATTCGGGGGACTACACCTCCCAGGCTGCATTGCATCTCTGGAGAGCCGGCGATTGGCTCAAGCAAGCGCTCGGACAGGTGGGTTTGAATTTCTGGAGAGGGGCTGCGATTGGAGCGCGCGCTCAGAAAGGGGAGGGACGGAGGGGGGGCCGTTTGTGGTCTCAGGAGGCAGGTCTAGGATTGGCCCCCAGCCTCTTGAAGGACGTGGCAGCGTGGGCAGCGATTGGTTGGCTCCAGGAGGGGCGAGACCTTAGTGCCTGAGGGAAGAGTGGGGTGGGGGGGATGCTGCTTGTTCAGCCAGGCCGGAGAACCGGCTGGTCCCGCGGCCGGAGGGATGGTCCCCGCCCGACGTTGCCAGGATGGAGCCCAGCGGCGTGGAAGCCGTTTATCCCGGCCTCTTCAGCGCCACCCAGCGGTAAGGGAAGGTGGGGAGAGCGAGCGGGCGGAGCCAGAGACGGCTCCGCCCACTTGGGAGGCGTGGCTACTGCATTGTGGGCGGGGCCTCGCGGTTGTGCAACCTCCCTGGCTAGGAGGAGGACTGTAATTCTTGGGGGGGGGGGGGGGGGGGGGGGGGGGGGATGATGAGAATTGTAGTCCAGGGAGGGGGGGGGTGATGGGGAGCGCTGTGATGCTCTGGGAAGAGTGGGGGTGGTGGGTTCAAGTGATGCTGTTGGTTGACCATGATATAAAAAAAGCTACAAAATATTCTCCTTTATTGGCGTGCATGTGTAGAAACAAACTTCCCAGGGTCAAGTTTTTCCTCTGGAGAGTCCATTCCTATCCAGAAGAGCAGCTGAGCTGGAAGGTGGGGTTAAATGTGTCATCAGTTTGGAATCTCTGCGTTCTCACAAATCCAGGGCCTGTGAATTCCACTGACACTTACCTGGTGCCACTTTAGCTTGACAGTTAGTTGTGTCATAGACTGCAATCATAAACTGTTTTGTGTTTTGAACTCAACGAATATTCCTGGTTAACTTTTGCACCTGACAATCCCCCAATCCATGCTCCTTTGCTTGTCGATGGGGCCTCAGCCCTCCTGATGTTTGGGCAATTGTTTGGGGGGCCTGAGAAACCCCTGCCAGCTCTTTGAGGGAAGGAGTAGATTGATGTGCTTACGATGGGGATCTGGTCTTTGTGCCAGAGGATAAATCAAGTAAAGCGACATTTGCAGTCAAGACTCCGGGGAGATCCTTTCGGTTAGAAGATTTTCAAGGCTGGGAATTGGATCCTGGCTCTCTCTTTTTTTTAAAAGAACTGTTGGAAAACCCCAAAGGAACCGTGAGAGCGGCCCAAGGCAAGCCAATCCATCTCCTTGAAAAGTTTATTTTTAAAACTTTTTGGCATTTGGAATTGGCCGGCGATCGTGAACTTCCAATCAACAACTTGGATGTTTCTTGAAAAATTATTGTTGGCGTTCCAACAATAATTGTAATTTTTGTAATTTTACCCATTTCCCTTGAAATGAATCAGGCCCCGATTGCGAAATGAAAAGGGACTTTGAATGCCTTTTGACAGCCTCCTAGGTTTATGTGAACCCCTTCTTGGCTAAATGGTTTCATTATTCCTGTCCCCAAAGGTGGTCTGATCCCTTTTAAAGAATGCTGGTTATAAGGGCAAGGATGGTTCTTGATAGGGATGGCTGGACTTTCGTTGTAGGAGATGACCAGCCCGATGGAGGGGTCAAAGGCATCATTAGTCACAAGTCCCTGCGCCCCTGCAAGAGATCTAAGCCCTGCCTACCTTGAATGCCTTTCTTATCTCCTGCTCATTTCCCCTTAATGGTCAGTTGGCCAGATTCTGGCAGACTGCTTAAGCTTGCAATAAATCTTTATACTCATTTGAACTGCCTGGATTATCCGGATTCCCCCAGTGTTTGGCGGTCATCTTCCGTAAATCAGAACATGCAAAAAGATGGTTTAGGGCCAAGCGCCAGCGTGCACCGTTTTTCTGGAAATACAAGGTAGTGCCCGATTTACGACTACAATTGAGGCCAACATTTATGTTGCTAAGTGAAACAGTTTGTTAAGTGAGTTTTGCCCATTTTATTATCTCTCTTGCCACCGCCATTAAGTGAATCACTGCAGTGGTTAACTTCGGCCACTTGGTTGTTAAGCGAATCCGGCTTCTCGTTTGACTTTGTTCATCGAAAGGTCGCCAAAGGGGATGGCGTGACCTCCAGGAACATGGCAAAACCGTCGTAAATATGAGTCGGTTGCCAAGCGGCTGAATTTTGATCACGTGACCACAGGGAATGCTGGAATGGTTGTAAGAGCGAACCACAGTCCTAAGTCCCTTTTTTCAGCGCCGTCGTAACTTCAAATGATCGCTCAATGAACCCAGGTAAAGGTTCCCCTCACACATCCGTGCTAGTCGTTTCCAGCTCTAGGGGGCGCTTCTCGTCTCCGTTGCAAAGCCGAACAGCCAGTGCTGTCCGCAGACGTCTCCGTGGTCATGTGGCCGGCAGGACTCAACGCCTTCGAAGGCGCATGGAGGGACGCTGTTCCCTTCCCTGTTTTTCTACTTGCATTTTTACATGCTTTCGAACTGCTAGGTTGGCAGAAGCTGCTGGGACAAGGAACGGGAGCTCACTCCGTGACACACGGCGCTGATCGACAAGCTCAGGGTCTTAGCCCACTGAGCCACCGCGTCCCAATGTCCCCAGTGAGCTGAGGGCTACCTGTTCAACCGCAAAGATGGGCCGGCATGGTTTTGGGAGAATATCTCCCCTTTCCGGCTCCTTCAACTTCGACGCAACCCTTACGTTGAACTCTCTGGATTTTTCACAGAAGGAGAGCACCAGACCTTCTGCGCGAGTCATCTGCCTTGCCAAGGTTAATTCGCTTTAATCCCATTTAAAGCCAATGAAAGAAAATTGAATTGTTGCTTTGATTTCTTTTTCTTTTATTTAAAATAAAGGCCTGGCTTTTCTGGCCGGAAGCTTCCAGCATGCTATTGGAAGTCCAGACTAGAATCAGTGCTTGGAGCTGTGGGTCAAAGTACCGTTTCCGCCTGTTGCTGCTTCTCCTGCCTTCAGGAAATGCTTTGGGGGATACGTGGACCCCTCTTCTTCGTGGCAGCCCCTCAGGTGCCGACTGCGAAGTCAAAGCCTTCGATCCCTGCTGTGGTTCAGGATCCAGGCCAATGTTTCTCCAGCTTGGCACTTGAAGAGGTGTGAACTTCGACTCCCAGAGTCCCCCAGCCAGTGAGGGGGAATTCTGGGAACTGAAGTCCACCCATCTTCAGATTGCCAAGGTGGAGAATCATTGATTCAGACACAGCCTAGCAGAGGTGATATTGTACACTGAAAGGCCGGTTGCTTCCTGCCTTAAATTAAGATGCACCTCGCTCCTTTTGGCACTAGACACATCAAAAATATGCCTAACTGGCCCCTCCTCCCATTTCTCAGCTGACTAATATTTCTACTTGTTGGAAAAAAAACGCATACTGTATTTCTCTGTTTGGATAAACCTTTTTTTTTTTTTTTTTGGTTATTTTTTTTCTGTCTCATATGAAGGAGCTCACCCATCCCTCCCCCAAGGAAAAATGCAGACTTGTGGCCTGGATCCAGCTAGTTTTGTCTCTCATAAGAGATCTCGAGAGCGGGTTTTTAAGAGGATTCTGAACAGGAGGAAATCGTTGCTTCTTTTTCTTTTTAAAAAAATCTCCCATCGTTTAAAAATAGCAAATAAAATAACGTTGAACACAAATTACCTACTAAGGATTGGAGAGCCGGTTTGCTGTAGCCGTTAAGGGTCATGCTAGAAACAAGGAGACCCTGGGTTGTAATCCTGACCCAGGCCCAAGGCCAAGTGGGTCACAAGGAGGAGGAAGGGGGTCAAGCTGTTTTCCAAAGCCCCTGAAGGCCAGGCAAGGAATGACGGATGGAAAATGATTCAAGGAGAGATTCAACCTGGAAATAAGGAGGAATTTCCTGACAGGGAGAACCATCAACCCATGGAACAGAAATTGCCTTCGGAAGTGGTGGGAGCTTCTTCATCCCTGGAGGCTTTCAAGAAGGGACTGGATGGCCATCTGTCAGGAATGGTGTAGGGTCTCCTGCTTGGGCAAGGGGTTGGACTAGATGACCTACAAGGTCCCTTCCAACTCTTGTTAATCGGTAAAGGATATTGAGACTCTAGAAAGAGGGCAGAGAAGAACAACCAGGATGACTGGAGGGGACTGGAGGCTAAAACACATGAAGAATGGTTGCAGGAACCGGGCTTGGCTAGTCTAGGGAAGAAGAGAAGGGCCAGGGGAGACAGGAGAGCCGCCTTCCAGCGTTTGAAGGGCTGCCCCAGAGAGAGGAAGGAGTCAAGCTATTCTCCAAAGCACCCAAAGGCCAGACAAGGAAGCATGGATGGAAACTGAACAAGGAGAGATTCAACCTGGAAATAAGGAGAAACTTCCGGACAGTGAGAACAATCCACCCAAATGTAGGACTTTTACTTTTCTCTACATTGAAAATCACTTTGTTAGATAGGGCTCAATGTCCACTTCCAGCTTCCAGTCCCCTCATCTGGCCCCGAAGAACCTTTTCCTGCATCCAGAGGGACAGAGAGAGGAAGCCAACCCCAAAATCGGGGGCTCCTACCCCCCCCCCACCCCTCCTTTCCCCAAAGCCCTCCAGATACTCCCTCAACGATGTAAAACGCGATGCTTAGCATTCTTCTCGCAACCCTCGTTCGCAACACAAGTCCGTCCAACCGAGAATTATTTCGAGGCTAGTTTCTGTGGCAACCAGCTGGAGAAGTCCTGGAGACCGCAGGAAGAAACCACCGTTTGTTTTGGTGTGTGTGTGCTTCCCCCCCCACCCAAAATAAATAAATAAATAAATAAAGGAGGGGAAGCTACTGTATTTTGAGTTTCCCTTAAAAAAGAAAGAAAGAAAAGACCGAGGATACGACTTCCTCTCCTCCCTAAACTTCGTTCCTGTTTCCTAAACGTTTATTTTTACCCTAAAGCAATTTGATGAGCAGAGTCGATCAAAAAGAGATTTCAGCTGCCTGGTTTGCTCTCCCTCCTGTGTGCAGGAAGAGACGGGTTTTTAGAGACGGGAGCGCTAACGAATTGATTTGTTTCCGACTCAGGTAGGCCTCAACTTCCAAAGCATTTGCTTAGGGACCATTCAAAGTTACAACGGCACTGAAAAAGGGGACTTAACGGCCGTTACGGCCATTGGAGCATATTTGACTCCTATTTACGACGGTCGCAGTGTCTGGGGGGGGGTCACGTGACCTTCTGACAAGCAGAGGGAACTGGGAAGCCGGATTCACTGAACGACTGTGCTACTCACTTAATGAGGGTGGCGATTCGCTTAACAGCCGGGGCAAGAAAGGTTATAAAATGGGGCAAAACTGACATAGCAACTATCTCGCTGAGTGGCGGAAATTTGGGGCACATTTGTGGTTATAAGGACTACCTGCAAAACAATGACCGATGCTCAGCTGTTTTTCTGGCCAAGTTCCTCTTCTTGCCACTCACACAGACCGGCGACCATTTGCTTCTTCGGAAGGCAGATCATGTTGCCAAGCAAAATTCTTCTTCTGTTGCTGCTGTTATTACGATTGTTACTACAATTATTATTACCACCCAGTGAGAGGGAAAGGCCAAAAAAGGGAGAAATCTGTAGGGTCTTTGGTGCTCTCTGAGCTTGGTTGTTTTCTGGCAGGCGTTTTATTACCCAGCTAGATAACATCATCAGTGCCAGTGAGTGTTGATTTTGCTCCCTAGTTAGGCATGGAGGGTGTGGTTTTCTGCTTGGTAGTTCGTTGATCAGGGTATTGTTTTCCGCCTGGTTCGTCTGGTGTGAATCCCTGCTTATCTGTATATGAACTATATAGAATCCAAGAGCAACTCCTACACTCTCTAACATGGATGATGTTACCTAGTTGGGCAATGAAACCTCTGCAAGAAATCAAGCTCAGAGATCACCACGGGCCCCACAGCCTGCCCCTTCCTCCACTGTGCAGACTTCTCTCCCTTCTAGCACTGATGATGTTACCCTGTTGGGTCATGAAACGTCTGCAAGGAAACCACCAAGGACTCTGCAATTCACCACCCTGAGCTGCAAATATTCTCTCCTATTCATAGAGAGGCATCTTGTTTGCGTGGGATATTTCCTCTGAGGGGCTTGGGGGCTCTGAAAAATGCTTGTAGCCCGAGCCCAGTTTTCCAAACATGATTGCAGACTTTGTGCAGAGGCTAATTTCTTAGAAGACATTGGGGTCTTCGCCCCCACTGCCACCCCTCTGGTGGCGAGAGAGGGAGGGAGGGAAGAGAGAACAGAAAGAGGGAGAGAGAAAGAGAGGGAAGAGAGAGACAGAAAAGAGAGAAAGGCAGAGAGGAGGGAGGGAGGGGAGAGAGAGAGAGAGAGATTGCCCAATGCAATTACAAGGCATTGTCTGTCTCGGCAACCTTTCCCCGCTGATCCTCCTGCCGTGACTGAAGATTTAATGGCAGCACCGTAGCCCTCCCGCTTCCCCTCAGAGCCCTTTTGGTGTCCATCACTTCCCCTTCCACACACACACACACCCCACCCTCCATTCCTCCCCTTTCATTCAAGAAGACAGCCGGGAGAGGAGGAGGATTTGCCCCCCCACCGCACCCACCCCAGGGATGAAGCTGGCTGCTGAAAGGCGGGACTGAGGAAGCCCCCCCCCCCACACTCCTGAGGACAGGGGAGGAAGGGGTTTTTCTTTTTAAACAAGCCCCAAGTCTTCCCTCTTTCTGCCTCTCCCAATCGCCGAGAGGGGCCAGTTAGCGATGTCTACTAATGAAGCAATTCTATTCCAGTTCCGTCTCCGAAGATCTGGGCTGCAGACGGGGAGAATTCAGCAGGAAGCATTACGGTTCAGTAGAGCTGGTAAGTTTGGCTTTTCCTCCTCCTCCTCTTCCTCCTCCTCGTGATGGTGATGATGGTGGTGGTGTTTTTTTTTTTAAAGGGTTCAAATCCAGAGGTTTTGGGAGGAGCCCCCCTCCCTCAAAGGTGTTTGGGGGGGGGTGCCTTTCCCAGCACCTCTTTTCTTGCAATTGCAGTCGGTTTTTCCGGCCTGCCTGCCTTTCCGTTGGATGCAGGGATCCCCTCTTTGCAGCGCTTGACGGAGGGGAAACGTCTCTGTTTACCTCCCGAGCCCTCCGATTTTATTGGGTTTTATTGCTTTATCTGCCGGAGAAGCCTCGGTTTTATTTTTTCTTTCCTTACTGTAGAAAGGGGCAAAATGCAACATCGGTCCAAAGGGGGGTTGCATTGAAAAAAAGAAGACCGAAAAGGGAAAAAAAAAACACCAAGCCCCAGAAATTGAGGGGATGAGGGGTGTTTGGGAAATCAAGATTAAACGTGGTAGCTGGGAAGGTTCCCCCCTCCCCCCCCTGAATTCCTCTTCTTTGGGGGGGGGGGCTGCGTATTCCTTCCATCACCGCCCGTTTCATTTTGCAGGAACCGATTTCCTGCTTTGGTTTTGGAGCCTGGAGAGGCCGGTAGAAGTTGGTTCTGGAGAGAGAGAGAGATCGGGGGGGGGGGGGGGGGGGGGGGCGCAGAGGCCCCCGCCCTGAATTTGGTGTGTGGGCAACACCTGCAACGTTTCATGGCTGGAGCATCTGGGGGCATCCAGGGCTAAGAAAGGGGTGGGTTATTATGGCCCTGCAGCCTCTTCCTGGGGCTGGCAGGGGGGCTGGAAACCTGGTTTAATTGGAGATGATGATTTGACAGAAAGCGGTGGGCAAATAGTGGGGCGCCTACGAAAGGGAATCGCGTTTTCTCCTCCTTTAACCTGGCTTCTTGTAGAGGAATGTATTGGGAAGGTGGCCTTCCTCCTCCTCCTCCTCTCCTCCACTTTCTCTTCCTCCTCCTTGCTCTTCCTCCTTCCTCCTCCTCCCCTCTTCTTCCCTCTTCTGGACTTTTTTGGATTCTTCTCCATCTTCTTTTTTCTTTCTTCGTGTCCCAGCTTTTACTTCAGGGGGGAACTCAGCAATTCCCTGGTCCTAGTAAAGCGAGAAGAAGGTTGGCTTTCCATTGGCCACGTTACACTAAGCCAGCTCACCCCCAGGTCCTGCCAATCGTGGCTGTGCACAACCCGTAGAGACACACCGAGTTGTGTTCCTTCGGTCCACTCCTTCATGTCGCGAGGCATGTCCTGGTTGCACAGAGCAACTTGAAGGGCCCTTTGCCTCGTCTGGTTCTCCCGGTTTTCCTCAGGGCTCGAGAACTGGACTTCACACCTCGGTGCGTTGTGTAAACATGGCCGGGACTGATGTCTCCAAGAAACCCAAACCAGCTCAGGCTAAGCACAAGAGGCGACTTGGTGAATGTGCGGCCTTAAATGATCTGAAAGGGAGGCAGAGGAGCCTTTCTGACTCACTCTGGTCGCCCCATCCGCCCTGGTGATCTTCCCTTCTGCGACTTTGAAGGGCAGAGTGGTTGTGCACAATCTTTTCAGGTTGAAACGGAATAACAGAGTTGGAAGGGACCTTGTAGGTCATCTAGTCCAACCCCCCTCCGCCCAAGCAGGAGATCCTACCCCATTTCTGACCAATGGCTTTTCTTGAAATGAAGCTCCCACGCCTGGCAGATCCCTATTGAAGGACCCAACTCTGCCAGCTCCATTCCAGCCCCCATCGGGGGTCGTTGAGGAGACGGGGAGGGACCACCAGGTCCACCATGATGCCTTGGTGACAAACCCCCTAAGCTGTGCCTGAAAGGAGCAGGATGGGCGGCCAATGGCTTCCCAGGGCAGAGATCTGTTTTAGACCCCCATTGTGGGAGGAGCCAAGAGGGGCGGGGCGGGGGCAGGTAGTGGGTGGAGCCATCCCCCAAAGGGGTGGGAACATGTGCCTTTTTTATCCCTCTTCTAGCCTGGGAGCTAAGAGCTGGATGGGGGACCCTTTGGCTCTTACAAGCGGAAAATGTTCACCCCTCTTTTTATGGATTTGAAAGCCCTGATCCATCTGCACTCATCCATTCACATGACATAGTCTACCTGGATGTTAGGATGGACAGCCGCTTCTACCATCCCATTTTATTCTGTCTTTCTCAAGGGTGCCCAAGCTAAATATGTCAGTTTAACCCCCACGGTTTCACTTTGAGAACACCATATGCCGTTTTCTTGAGACCAGTTCTCCCAGTAATCCAGGTTTTGGAAAGTCTCAGTCAGACCCTCTACCCTCCCCATGCCTCCCCCTTTTTTTTTAGCTTGTGTAGTCCTCGGGGAGGAGGTCACAACTATGTCGCCTACATAATTTGAGGTAGTTGTGAAAATCACAAACAACCACAAAGGACCTAAATATTTCAGCATTGACACGTACTTGAAGAGCTTTCTTCTCTCCCACCTTCTTCCTTCCTTCCTTCCTTCCTTCCATCCTTTCTTCCTTCCTCCCTCCCTCCCTTTTTTCCTTCCTTCCCCCTTCCCTCTCCCTCCTCCCTCCCTCCTTTCCTTCCTCTTTCACTTTACTCTCTTCTTCCTTTCCTCCCTCCCTCCTTTTCCTTCTTTCTTTCTTTCCTTCCTTTTTCTTCTTCCCTCCCTCCCTCCTTCCTTCTTTCCTCCCTTCCCTCCCTTCCCTTCCCTCCCTCAGTCTACGAAACAGATGACCTGACCCCACCATAAACGTGTGCAAGGAAACTAAAATGAAACTCATCCCCTTGAGTTTAAATTTAAACCCGCCGGTTTCAAGCAAAATTTAATCCCGCAGCTTTGAAATACAAGCAACAGGTTTGAAACAAAAAAACAAAACAAAACTTCATCAAACGGTATAATCAAAGTATTTGTGGAGTAGCTGGATTTAAATGGTTCCTTCCCGTTGACAGCTGCTTGGGGGGTTGAGGGGGGCTAACAATGGAATAAAAACAACTAAAAAAAAGAGAAGACAAAACATATATTGAAAGCCTGATAAGAGAAAGCAGTCAGTTTCCCCATCCCAACAAAAGGTGTGCTCGGAGCAAATTCCGAACCCGCTGCTGCTTTCGGCTTCCTTTGGTTTAAAGTTTGCCCAGCTGTCTTAACCAGGGTTTGCCTTCAGCCAAGTTTTGAAACGATCACAAGCTCTGAGGACATGCCAGGAGCCATCAGTTGCCACTTGGCTGTAGCTCTGCCCACTGGTCCAGCTGGCATAAAAATGGGCAAGCTCAATTCACAAATCTACAGAGGAGAGCCTAGGCATAATGGAGCAATGGAGCTTCTAGCTGCAGGGGCAGTACATTTTAGGGAGGAAGCTGTCCAAGAGGGGAAGGCAAGGGACAGTCCTTGTCTTACGGCTGTAATTGGGACCAGACCTTTCATTGCAAAGCAGAGTGATTGCTGAGTCATGTCTGATTTTACGACCTTTTTTTGCCATGATCGTTAAGTGAGTCACTGTGGAGGAGGAGGAGGAGGACTGGGGGATGCTTAATGTCCTATGAGCTTGGCCGTTTTCTTGCAGACGTTTCATGACCCAGCTAGGTAACATCATCCGTGCTAGAAGGGGGTGGGGTTTGAACCAACTCCGTTATTCTGTGCTTCGTGTTCTGCATAACATTTCACAACCGCAGGACATTCGTGGCCCAATGAAGCCAGAGAATCCTTGAGGGAAGCGTAGAAGAAGGATTCATTCTGCTTCTGGATCAGCCTCCTTTGCAGAACTACCTCCCCCCGGGCGATCTCTCTCCCGCATTGCCCCACAAACGATTCCCCGGGAACCGGTTTTTTCTTCTTCTCCTTGTTGCCTGTTTTATCTCCGGCAATCGAAGCGGCCTCATTAGAGCTCAGCATCTTAGAAGCCAGGAAGACATTTGAAAAGATCTCGCCCAGAGAGGCTCTTTCAGTTTTTCCTGTCCTGGGAGAAAGGAAAAACACGGCCCAGAGGATGTCTGCCTCCGTCTGAAAGGCTTCTGGCTTATTTCCTTTTATTTATTCATTTATTTGGAAAGGCCGGGCCTTTCAGGATGTCATCTCCAATTCAATAAGCTAAAAATTGGATTGCATTTGCTATCCATCTCGTCTCGGGCGCTTGGCAGGGTCTAGCCAGCCAGGGCAGTGATGATGGCGAACCTATTCGGCACCGGGTGTGTGCATGTGTGTGTGAGCTGGATCACCAGAACCCCAAAGACCAGCTGGCCAGTGCGGGCATGTCTAGTTTTGGGACATTTTGGGGGGCATTTTCCGTGCCATTTTTGGCCTGAAAAATGCCCTGGGTTTTGGCCATTTTCAGGCTATTTTCAGGCCATTTTCCAGCACTCCGGTGCCCACAATGACCAGCTGGCCAGTGCATGCATGCCTGGTTTTTTGGCTGTTTTGGGGGCTGTTTTCAGGACATTTTTCGAGCCACTTTCTGGTGCTCTGGTGCCCGCAAAGACCAGCTGGCCGGCATGCCAGAAACCGGAAGAGTAGCTGACAATGGTGCACATGCCCACACGGAAGGCTCTGTGTGCCACCTCTGGCACGCTTGCCATAGGTTTGCCATCACAGAGCTAGGGCATCCAACCCCGGATCTCCACGAAACATCTCCCCCACCACCACACACACACATGGATGTATCCCCGGAGCCAAACGTCCCATTTCTGCCCCACCCTCCTTCCCTTCAACAGCTGTCTTGACACGACAGTCCTTTGATTCCGCTGCTGGGCCAGGAAACGCTCTGGGTTCCTGTTTGAATTGGCAGAGTGTATTTATTTGGCAAGCCTTAAAGATCAACAAGAGAGAGACAGGGGGAAAAAAGGGGAGGGGGATATCTAACTCTTTCAACGCCAAAGGCACAACAGTAGTCACAGGAATCTAGGGAAATGAACTGGGAACTGGAGCTGAATTGTTCGCAGGGTGAAATCCGTAGCTTTCTACAGGTAGACCTGGGTTTGCAACGGTTCATGTAGAAATTCAAATGCTTGGCAACTGGCATGTCCTTACACCAGTTGCAGTGTTCCCAGGGCCACGCGATCCCCTTTTGCGACCTTCAGATTAGCCAAACACAAAGGGAGGAAGCCAGATTCGCTTAACGACCGTGTTACTGATTTAACAACGGCCGGCGACTCGCTTAACAAGCGTGGCAGGAAAGGTCATAAAATGAGGCCGAAGGAAGACAACACCTTGCTTGGTGACCCGTGTCTCACTTAGTGGACAAACTTCGGGGACACGGTTGCAATCGTAAGTCAAGGACTACCTGTACAGCTTTAAAGAACTTTCTTTGGAGAAGCACACAAGGCTCTTTCGCTGGGTTTTTAAGGCTTTCTTGGGGTTTTTTTAGACCTTCAAAACCGCCCTTCCCAGAAAGATATCGCTCTCAATTTTATTTTTTTGTTATTTGTACATGATGTTCCTTCCTTTTGGGGGGGTTGGGGGAGAGGAGAAAAGCTCTTAGTTTTATTGCCTTTCGGCTTACGAAGGAGCTAATTTATTCACTGATGTGGCACTTTGACATTCGGGGCTGAAAAGGAGAGAAAAGGAGGCACAGATTTTAAATTAGAAACTCACGTCGCCCTCTTGCCATGCTCAATGAGATTTTGGGCCCTGCTGAATTGGGTAAGGCTTACTCCGAAGTAAATAATACTTGGTGCTGAAAGAAATAATACTCTGCAGTGATGGTGTTGCTCTATATTACCTTGGTAAGACCATACTTGGAATTCAGTGTCCAGTTCTGGCCACCATGATACCAGAAAGATGTTGAGACTCTAGAAAGAGTGCGGAGAAGAGCCACCAAGAGGGTTGGGCGGCTGGAGGATGAAACATAGGAAGAATGCAATAATGGCGAATATCTGTAGTTCGGGGGTAGGATGAGGGCGGAGGTTCATCCTCCGAACTTGTCGGTTGGTTTCCGAACGTTTCATTACCAAGCTAGGTAACATCTTCAGTGCAGATGGATGACAGGGGGTGAAAGTGTCATTCTTCTGTTTATAGGGGCTTATAAAGGATGATAGATCAAGAGGGGAGGGAGGGAGATGGGTGGAGAGAGAGAGAGAAAGAAAAAGAAAAAGAAAGAAAGAAAAGAAAGAAAGAAAGAAAGAAAGAAAGAAAGAAAGAAAGAAAGAAAGAAAGAAAGAAAGAAACTATTTTAGTGTATAATAATAGGTGTTGTGCTGTGTTTTGCGAGCTTCTAAGGACCCCGTCATGGAGGACTGATTCAACTAAGCTGGGCACAATGGCCAGCCATACTTCTGCGTGTGCTTGTGAGAAGGATCATCTTCTATATTTAGAGCATTATTAAGAGGTTTCCTCCTTTTTTTAAAAAAATGAGATAGCTGTAGCACTCCTTCTTTGCCATAGGCCTCAACTGGGAACAAGAATGCTGTTTCCAGAAAAAGAAAAGAAAAAAGAATTCAAGCGATTGAAATTCTTATACAGTCATTAAAAAGGCTATTTTCCCCCCTGTATTCTTCTCCTCTTTCTCCATCACTCCGTCTTCTCCTTGTCTTTCTTCCTCTTCCCTCTCTTTCCACCATTCCTTTTTTTCTTTTCTTTTTCTTTCTCCTTCTCCTTCCCCTTCTCCTTCTCCTTCTTTTTCTCTTTCTTGTCCTCCTTATCTATCTTCTCCGTTTCCTTCCCTTCCCCTTCTTCTTGTCCTCCTTCCTTTCTACCATTATTTCTCCTTTTCTTTTTCCTTCTGCTTCTCCTTCTTCTTGTCCTCCTTCCTTCCTTCCTTCCTTCCTTCCTCCTCCTCCAGAATCGTTTGGCTAGCTCTATAGCAAACACGAAAAGCATTTTAGAGTTAGACAGCAGAGGAATTATCCGAAGGGTGGCAGGCTGGACACGTCAGTTCCACGAATCCCTTCTGTACTCTAGTTCCTCCGATGGGCTGAAAGCTCAGGTGTTTCCTTGGCTTTACTCCCTTCGTCTGCCTTGCGGTGGTTCTGAGGCGGTCCTTTTAACCCCCTGCCGTCTCCTCTGGACACAGCCAAAGACGAACAAAAGCTCCTCGAAGATACACCATCCATTTCTTTTTTCCTCCGTCCAAGTCAAACCAAGCCTTGCTCTGTTTGTGTGCAGCCTTTCCTGGCAGCTCTCGAAGCCTCAGCGTGCTTTGGAGCTCAGCGATGTTGAAATAACGCAATTTCCAGTTGAGATCAGGTCTTGAGGGTGATGGAAACCAGATGCTAGATGGCCTTTGAATGTGGGGGTTTATTTATTTATTTATTTCCCTCCTCCTCTCTTGGCACACTGATCCACATATTCACTGTTATGACAGAGCAGGCCTAATTCCATTAACATCTATTTACTTTTTAGCATCTCGAGTACAGGGAAGGGCTGACGATGGCTGAGAAGCTTGGAGGCTGTGTGAGTGTGTGTGTGTGTGTGTGTGTGTGTGTGAGAGAGAGAGAGACAGAGAGAGAATGAAAGAGAAAGAGAGGAGAGAGAGACAGAATGAGAGAGGTAGAGAATGAGACAGAATGAAAGAGAGTGTGAGAGAATGGAACAAGAGAAAGAGAGAGAAAAAGAAAGTATGAGAAAGAGAAAGAAAGAATGAGAGTGAGTATGAGAGAAAGAGAATGAGAATGAGAGCCAAAAGAGAGAAAGGGAGAGAAAGAGAAAGAAATAGAGTATGAGAGAAAGAGAAGAAGGAGAAAGGGAATGAGAATGAGAGACAAAAGAGGGAGAAAAAGAGAGAGAGAATGAGAGAGAAAGAGAGAGGGAAGAGAATGAGAGACAGAGAGAATGTGTGTGAGAAAGAGGAGAGAAGAGAGAGAATGAGAAAGAGAGAGAGACAGAGAGCTTGTCCAGACCAAACTTCCTTCTTTCAACTGGTCCATGGAGGCAATTTGGCAAAAGTCACCTCCCTCTGGATCGATCTTCAAACAGTAAATTGCTATTTTATTTTATTTCAAAAAAAAAAAAACAACGTCCAGCTCACTGGATGCCTCTTAGAACAGGGGAACGGCTGCTTTCCAGCTGGGTGGAAAGTCAACACCAATTGTGACCAGAGGATGTTGCGTCCATCCTAAATGTGATCAAATGCCCAAACTGCAGTCATATATGACCGTGGGGACACTGGGTCAGTCATAAGCGCGAGGACAGGCTGTAAACCACTTCTTTCTTCGTTGCCACTGTGAGTTCAAACAGTCGCTAAACAAGTAGCCATTAAGTGAGGACTAGCTGTCCCGGGTCTTGGTGGGGAAACGCCGCTGTCCTAGGTGCTGAATAAAGAGCTCTTATTGGCACAAGCAGTGTTGCTCTTCACTCAGCAAAACACAGAGGTCTTGTGAATAATGCCGGCCTATTCCAAAACAGTTGTGTGGTATGCAACCTTTCGCTTCCACGTCATAAAGGGACCGGATACAATATAAAATTATATTGTATCCGGTCCTTTTTGCTCAAAGGTTTTGGTGCAGCCACTCTTCCACCCATTTTTCTCCCGAGTTGCACCACCTCTCAATCAACCAGAGAATAGGGAGAATCATCTTACCATAGGGATCTTTATTTTTATTTATTTTTATTCTTATTTTTGTTTCTATTTATTTATTTATACATTTTTATTGACCCCCTATCTTACCATAGGTTTTTTTTTAATTTATTCTGATTCTGATTTACTTATTTACCTATTTACTTACTTATCTATAAAATTTATTGGCCACCTTTCTTGCCATAGGGGTTTTTATTGATTCTGATTTATTTATTTGTTTGTTTATCTATCTACTTATTTATTTATAAACAAAAGAAAAAAAGGGAAAAAAAAACAAGAAAAGTCCAGTTGCCTTTTGGAAAAGCGTCCAAAACGGTTTAGAACCCATCTAGCTTCCCTCTCCTCCCTCCAGGATGGTTGTCAATTGGCGTTTTTGGTGGGAAGTAGCTAAAGAACTGGACCTTGGACGAGACGGATCACGCTAACATGCATTTCCTCTTTGCTGTGCAGCTTATCTCCAGCGATGCTGATGGAGCCATTCAAAGGGCTGGCCGGTTCCGAGTGGAAAATGGCTCGGTTGATGAGGTGAGTGGAAACCTTCCTCCACTGATGAAGAGTGTTGGCTTTGTGTCTAGCAGGGCGGGCAGGTGAGGGAGAAGACACCATGCTTCTTCTCACTGTCCCTCTAGGGTCTCCCAGGTGGCCATCTTCCAAACGAGACTTGCATTTGGGTGGGGACTCGAATCTCCAGGTTGCAGGCTCAACAGGGTGTTTAGAATAGAATAGAGCTGGAAGGGACTTTGGAGGTCCTCTAGTCCAACCCCTGCTCAAGCAGGAGATCCTATACCACTTTAGACAAGTGGCTGTCCAGGCTCTTCTTAAAAACCTTTAGTGTTGGAGCCTTTCGCAACTTCTGGAGGCAAGGAGTTCCACTGGCTAATTGTCCTCCCTGTTAGGAAATTCCTCCTTAATTCCAGGTTGCTTCTCTCCTGGATCAGTTTCCATCCATTGTTTCTTGGTCCCAGTTGGTCTCGCTCTGTGGGAGAGTCCTTCCCAGTTCCTCTTTTCTATTTCAGAACGCCGATTACACTCCCGGGACGTGGCACAGAACGGATGTCCACTTGGAGAACCCGGGCTATCACACCAGATGGTACTTCAAGTATTTTCTAGGAAAAGGTAGTGATGCTTTATGGGGTGTGGGCACGCATGACACGTCGGTGGTTTAGAAGCAGGGCTGAATGAAAGGAATGGTGGCGCAGTGGTTAGGGTGCAGCGTGGCAGGCTAATTCTGCATTCCACTGCCAGGAGTTCGATTCTTGATGGGGCTCAAGGTTGACTCCGCATTCTGTCTTTCCGAGATTGGTACAAGGAGGAGCCCGATTGTTGGGGGCAATTGGCTGACTCTGTAAACTGCATAGAGAGGGCTGTAAAAGCTCTGTGAAGCAGTATATCATTCTATTCCATTCCATTCCATTCCATTTTCTATTCTATTCTATTCTATTCTATTCTATTCTATTCTATTGCATTATTTAATTTTCACTGAAATGAAAATCAAAGGAAGAGAGTCTCATTATTATTATTTTTCCCCATCTCTCTTTGTCCTGGCCTCCAGCTTATTTCTTCAACATGTGTTGCAAGCCATTTTTGGGGTGGGGGGGAGAAACCCCTGAAGTTGGTATGGGAAGTGTCAGAGTATATTCATGAACTGGAATAGAGCTTGGTAACAAGGTCAGCCAATGAGAACTGTTTTTGGAAACTGAAACTAGAAGTAGCCAAGGCTGGAAACTGAAACTAGAAGTAGCCAAGGCT
>NW_020717147.1:0-76793 GCF_900518725.1 Notechis scutatus | reverse complement strand
CTAGAAGTAGCCAAGGCTGGAAACTGAAACTAGAAGTAGCCAAGGCTTCTGTGTTAAGCTCTGCAGCCTCTGCTGAGCTCTGAGTCTGTCTATTGAAGATGAAACTAGTCTGCCTGCTTGCTGAAGACTGGGGCTTTGCTCTGAACTTGCAACGTGTTTCTGTCTGAGTTTGCTCCATGTTGGAGAAATCTACAACTGGTTTGTAAAATCTACTTATGTTTATATATATGTTAAATGAAGCATCAGCCCTCTGTGTTTGTTTTTCTTGTGCTGATCTATTGCTGCAAAACTCAATAGCAAGAGGTGGTCCATTGCTACGATCTCTCTGCCTCACTCATTTCCCTCTGGCTGATGAAGTGGCTTGGACAAAGTTGAACAAAGTTTGGTCCAAGTGTCCAGGATTCAAGTTTTAGTGAACCTTGGGGCTGGATGATTGAGTCTTCTTTAATTTATTTCTTTGGGTGTCGCTCTTTTAGCCCCCAAAATAAATTGTGTGTTATGAGGAGGGAGGGAATCACCAATTCCAAATGTGTTTTTTTGTTTTTCCTTCCCAGTTCACCAGAACTATGTCGGCATGGATGCGGAGAAGAACCCCTTTTTCTTATCCGTTGTGCTCTCTGACCAAAACAATCAGCGTGTCCCTCAATACCGAGCGATCCTCTGGAGGAAAACAGTAAGCGGCAGATGAAACTATGTGATCGGGCTTCGTTTTTGGGGGAGGAAAATAAGACAAAAACTTTTTTTTTGCCTCTGCCTACCAGCATCCATCGCTATTCATCAAGCTAGCATCCTGTCAGTGTGTGAGAGAGTTGAGGGCTTTTTGGAAATTGAAACAGTATTTGCTGTGTGAGCCAGAAGGAGACAGCAAGGAGCCTGGGCGTGGCTTAGCTCAACTGTTTTGTACTAAAGCTGCTTGGTGCTGTGAAACTGAAAGTGAAACTCTCCTCTGCTTGTGTTTTGCATTTGGAATGGATTTCTTTTCCGGTGTGGAGGGGGAGCAGAACTCCTTGGCATCAGAGCGTGTTAATAATAATAATAATAATATAGGAAATACTCTAAATGTTCCGATGGTCATTTAGAAAAATAATCCTTTCTTAGTGAGCCCCTAGAAGCCAAGAGGAACCTACGTGCCAAATTTCAAGATTGTAGGCTTTACGGTTCTGGAGATTTTGTGATGATGCGTGAGGGGCATTTCGCGTTTATATGGGGAGATATGAAAATATATACATAAACTGTTAAAAAAAATAACAATTCTCAAGTCCACCTGATATCTGACAGACCTCTGTGTTAACACAATTCTCTTACAGGGTACCCAGAAAATTTGCCTCCCTTATAGCCCGACGAAAACCTTGTCTGTAAAATCCATTTTAAGGTAAGGAAGAACCACCCACCCCCTGCCTTCCCCAGTTGTTTTGCACGAGGATCTGAGGTCTCCCTTCCTTGCTTGCTTTACAGTGCCATGAATCTTGACAAATTTGAGAAAGGGCCTCGGGAGATCTTTCACCCGGAAATTCAAAAGGTATCTTCATTTATTCATTCATTCAATTTGTTAAATGTCAAAGAGGGGCTATTCTACGTAACAGTTTTTGAGCCAAGTTGCACTGGCAAGGCAAGGTTTAAGTAACGTCTGTTTATTGCTCACTTATCACAGTGTCAAATAATTAGATTAGATTAACAGAGTCAGAAGGGACCTTGTAAATCATCTAGTCCAACCCCCGGAAAAAAAACCACACAGTTAAAAGGGAGGAATGAAAAGAAATGGAAACATAACATTATCGAAGTAATGAAATCATAATGATGAATGAGGGAAGAAACTAGGTGTTTTCAAACTGGGCACCTTTAAGACTTGTGGACTTGAATTCCCAGAATTCTTCATGCTAGCTGGGGAATTCTGGGAGTAGAAGATCCACAAGTCTTAAAGTTGCTAAGTTTGGAGAGCCCTGAAATAAATAAAGAAGGTACAGTAATAAATACAGATTTAACCATAAACCACCCAAACTGCTTTGAACTAGTGGGCAGTTTATTTTTATTTTTTAAAAAGTTCTAAATAAATAGGTCTGTTGTTTCTTATGAGGGAGGGGTGAAGATCTCAACATTCCAGGGAATTAGACTGTGTATTCTGTTTCTTTATGGCATTTACATGGCTGTCCATCTCAAATACACGACTTTGGATGATTAACAATGGCTAAAACGAGATCAGAGCAATCCCAAGTAATAAAGTATAGAAGCCATTAAAAAAAAAACAGCCAATAAGAATTGACACATCAAAAGACAAATCAAATCAATAAGGAGGAAACTACACCCCTGCTAACGCTGCTAGGGCAAGCTATTGTATATAAACAACCCCATTTCCCTTCTAGCGCTGATGATACCTGGTCGGGCAATGAAACCTCTGCAAGCAAACAACCAAGCTCAGAGATACTGTAGATAAACTGTATACAAACATCCCAAAATAAAGGAATATTAAAAAAATATTTCTCTTTTCTCTCTCTCCCTCTCTCTCGGTTATCCAGGATTTATTAGTCCTAGAAGAGCAAGAGGTAATCTGAAGGCCAATTTTTAAAATTTATTTTTATTGCTTTTAAAATAATGACCAAAAAATGGGGGGGGGGGGGAGGAAACCACCAAGATAATTATGATAAACATGCATACATTGTCAGAGAAAAGAGGGGAAAACACACGGGAAGTGCTTTTTTTTAAAGAAGTGGAAAAAATACAACAAAGGGGGGAAAAAGGAAAAATAGTATATCATTTTAACAGTAAATAGTTATAATTCCATATGTACTTATTTAATGCAAATATTCAAGCGTGTCTATATTTTAATACATTAATACAACTATCCCCTTTTAAACAGCAGTAAATGGGGCAAAACTCACTTAACAACTGTCTCATTTAGCAACATAAATTTTGGGCTCAATTGTTATAAGTAAAGAACTACCTGTAATGGAAACTTCGATGTAATCTTGTTCTCTGTCTCACAGGGCTCTGTCAATTTCAAGTTTGGAATTCTTTATGCCAAAGATGGACAGCTAACGGATGATGAAATGTTTAGCAACGGTAAGTGTGCGATTGGTTCACTCCCTCTTGCTGGGCGCAAAGAACCAGGCGCCTTAGTTGAGTTCAAAGCACATCCTGTCTATATCCAAGAATCTGGTCAACTAACGGTCAAAGCTAAATTGGCACTAGATAACAGTCAACAGGATTCACAGGAGGGCTGGACTTGGGTCTTTTGTGGCAATGCAATGATTCCAAACTGATGACACATTTAACTCCGCCTTCCAGCTCTGCCTACTCGTCTCCTATACCTCTGTTTTCACTGAGCAATGGAGACATCAACTCTTAGTAGAACAGTTGGTGCTGAGTTTAGGGTTGTTAGTGCCCTTTGCTGGCTAAAAAATAATGGAAAAGAGGTTGTGGAGAACACCAGGGTGAAATGACTGGTCTTAGATCAGGTGTGGCTAGCTGCCTGGCGGGGAAACAGACACACTTTCCCAGGCCTGCAAAGTAACTAAAGTGACGTTTTCTTCTCGTTCTTTGATATTCTGGCTACTGTAAGCAAAGCCTGTCCATAGTGGCTTCATGTTCACCATTGTTAACCAATGAGTTGTGCTGTCCATTGCCACCGATCTTTCTTGATCCATCTTTATTTTTTCCTTACGTTATTCCGCCAGGGGAAACACTGATGACACCACAACGACACTGGGCCCGATCTTGCCTATTTGACTTGCCTTTCCCCTCCCCACCCTGACCTCCCCCAATGAAATAAGACGAAGTTCCTACAAGCTTTTTTGTTTGATGCGGATCTGCTTTTGCCAGCAGCAAAAAATAAATTATCTTGCAGCTTCTTGGGAACATTGATTTTCTTGCAAATTGCATTTTTTAAAAAAAAAAAAAATCTCCCCATCAGCTGCTGGTACATTTCCGTCTTCTGCTAAAATGTTTGCCTGCATTTCACAATTTGTTTTCTCCTCCATGTCTCCCAACAGCAGCTAGAGATATTTCAGAATGTGCTTTTGGGACATTTCTGTGTTTATATGACTAAAAGCTCTGGCAACTCTTAACGCTGTGGTTATGTTTGCAAAGCCAGCTTGACATGTTTGTGTGCTCCGTCGCCAGAGGGATAACAAAATAAACCTTCATTTGCTTGGCTTCCTCATCCCGTCCCAACACTCTTTCCTTTGTTCTTGTCACCGAATAATCCTCCGTGTTTCCAGGAAGAGAATTTAGCCCGGCTTTTGGATGGATGCTGCTAATTGCTTTTAAATCCGTCTTCTGCCCTCTGCAGGTCTGGAACCGTTAGTATCCACCAGTTCAAGTTTTCCTCTCTTTTTTGTGTGACAGTGCTTGCTTTAACCACTTGGCTCTTTTGCCATATGTCCTTTCATCATAACCTGAGATTGTTGTATCCTTTTTTTTTTTTTGTTGGCAATCAAATCTATCTTTTGGCCTTCTCAGTAATCCAACACCATTTGTTGGGGAGGGTGTATGGTCTCTTGCTTGGGTGGGGCGGTTTGGACTAGATGACCTGAAAGGTCCCTTCCAACTCTGTTAATCTCTCTCTCTCTCTCTCTCCCTCCTCCTCATTTCTTTCCAATATGTAGAAACTGGGAGTGAAACTTTCCAGAGGTTGTTGAGCCTCTTGGGGGACATGGTCACCCTCAAGGGCTGGACCGGCTACCGAGGAGGATTGGACACCAAAAGTAAGTGGACGCTTGGTATTCTGTGCTTCTACTCAGAGAAGTGTGGTGGGGGGAGGGGCACACTATTTTGTAGTGGGGGAGGGAGGCCTTTGGAGGACTCTATTCCAAAAGCCCAACAGAGGCAGGATAAAGAGAGAGAGGGACCAGTGCAAATCAACTTCAAATGATGACATTGAGTTGAGCTTTCATTACCTTTCAAACACTGCAGAATCCTGGGAACTGAAGTCCACATCTCTTAAAAGTGGCTAGCTTCAAAAAATCCTCGAAAAATCAACCCACCCAAAATGTTATTTTTCTGCCATTTTTTATTTTTTTTTATTGGCAGATGACACAACAGGGATTTCTTCCATCTACACCGTCTACCAAGGGCATGAGATCATGTTCCACGTCTCCACCATGCTTCCATACTCAAAGGAGAACAAACAGCAAGTGTGTGGTTTTCCGTGTTGGTTGGTTTGCAAACCGCAATCACCGGGAAGGGAAGGGCGGAGCATTGAACCGCGTTTCGGCAATATCCGACATCATTACGGCAACAGGGGTTGGCAAGGCCAAGTGCAGTGAAGAACAGCTCAATTGGTTAAATAATCTTGAGCTAAGGCAAGGAAAGGGAGATTTTTGCCTTCTGGTCCATTTAATGTATACCATTACGAAGCTATCTTTCCATATTAGGTGGGAAGCGCAGGAAGTGAAAACCGAGAGCACCACTGGGAGGGAATCCAATGCTGAGATCTATTGGATTCTCCTTTTGCAGGTAGAAAGGAAGAGGCACATCGGAAATGACATTGTCACCATCGTGTTCCAGGAAGGAGAAGAAACTTCACCTGCTTTCAAACCATCCATGATCCGGTCTCACTTTACACGTATCTTTCCCTCGCTACTCGCTACTCATGTCTGCTGTTTTGTCCTTTAGAACAGGTTCAGTTTTAAACTTTCCCTCCATGGTTTAATGGTCAAACGCTGGAGAAATCAGGAGATTCAGGCAGTTCAAATGAGTGCAAAGATTTATCGTAAGCCTAACCTCCCTACAAGAATCTGACCAACTAACCGTCAAAAGAAATGATAAGAAAGGAATTCAAGGCAGGCTGGACTTAGATCTCTTGTGGGCGCACAGGGACTCGTGACTTATGACAAGCTTAACCCCTCCTTTGGGCTCAGCCTGGTCATCTCCTGCATCTCCTTCCTTGGTATCATGCGTGGAACACCAACACACGTTTTGAAACACACTATAATTGGAATTCAAACGGCTCTCAAGCGGGGTTCCGAACATGGAAGCTGTAATGAGTTAAATGACTGCCAAATAGGTTTTGTTGTACATTTGGGGACTTACCGGGACTGAGGCAGCTACACCCTGGCTATCTCGTGTTTTTACATTTGTAATCATCATCAGCTTGGGTGCCATTGGAGCGTAGTTTGATACCCGTGTTAAAAATTTCAGTGCCTTGCTGAATTGGATCTTTAATTTCAGCCAAAATTTGCTGACCTCTGGGGAGGAGAGCGGTTCCAAAATATAATCCCCTGGCTTAATGACTGGAAATTGGTATCCTTAACTAACCCTGCAGATATTTTTGCCTTAGTGCGATATAATAAACAAAGCGATAGCTACAGGTAGGTGCTAACTCTGGTCCAACTACTCCTTCCTATAGCACTTAGACTTTATATAGCACTTCATGGTGCTTTACAGCCCTGTCTAAGCAGTTTATAGAGTCAGCTTCTTGCCCCCAACCATCTGGGTCCTCATTTTACCGACCTCGGAAGGAGGGGAGGCTGAGTCGATCTTGAGCTGGTCAGGATTGAACTGCTGGCAGTCAGCAGAATTAGCCTGCAGTTCTGCATTCCAGCCACTGGGGGGAGGGAAGGCAGAGCTGAACCAGACAGTTATAGACCTTCTTTTAGTGACCATCTGACGACACAACGGGGCTCAAAAAGTGACGGCGGCTGTTCCTCACATGTATGACTCTCAGAGCAGCATGAAATGTTGACTGTTTTTTTTAATAGGGTGGCAAATACGGACTTATTGGGGAATAATTCCAAGTCCCAAATCATCAGACTGTCGTTCTCCCTTTCTCTCCTTCCTGTCTCTCCCTCCTCTGTAGGCTGAAAATTTTTTCAGAAGAAAGTGTTCCTCTCTTTGGGCCTCCGCTTCCTTCCCCGCCGGTGTTCACCGACCACCAGGAATTCAGGGATTTCCTTCTGGTCAAATGTAAATATTAAAATGTTCCTCCTTTGCCGTCTTCAGCTTAATCTTGGCCTCAAGATCCTTCCCTGAAATTGGCCTACCCAAAGCCAGGCATTCATCCATCCGGCACCTTAGCAAGTTGATTGTCAGGGAAGAAGGAAATCCTTGCAGGAAATATTTGGCTGTGCGAAATATATGTACATATTCATCATTCCTAATCTTGTAGGATTCAGTGGAGGCAGCAGGAATGTATTTGAAGGGCTGCTTTTCAAGGAGAGCTCCAGCTAGCTCTCTTTCTATGACACTTGGCGTGTATATACTACTTTAAGTAGAAGGTATTTGTAGTTTGAGGTTGAATTTGTAGGTACTCTCTGAGCTGGGTGGTTTTCTTGCAGACGTTTCATGACCCAGCTAGGTAACGCCATCAGTGCTAGAAGGGAGTGGGGTTTGCTCCCAGCTTACTTTCATTTGCCACTTGTATATAAACAGAGAGCAAACTCATTCCCTTCTGGCCCTGATGACGTTATCTAGTTGGGTCATGAGAACAACCAAGTTCAGAGAAGCACCAAGGACCCCACCTACTGCTTTTTCTAGGGGAACAGAAGGCCGCTCACCTAATTTTGCAAACGAAACGTGCAAAATAGGTTCCACTGAGAGGGATGGACCCAAAGAAATCCAGGGAACTTTCCTACCTGAGTAGGAGGCTGGACCAGAAAGCCTTCAAGGATCCCTCCCAACTCTCTTGTTCTCTTATTCGCTCGCCTCCTTCTCTCTTGTGCAGTGATCAATGGGGAGAAAGCCACTTTGGAAACTCCCACCTTTGCTCAAAAGCGACAACGAACAATCGACATGCTAATCCGCTCCTTGTACCAGGACCTCATGCCCGACATGCACAAGGTAAGCTCTCCCCTGCCTGGTGTGGAGCAACCTGAGGTTATCCAGCCCGACCTCCTGCGTTGGAAACCTCCATCTTGGAAGCGCCCAGCCTCTCCAAGGGGAGTCAGCCCCTTTCTTCAACGCCCGGCTGTGGTGGTTGGTTGTGTCTCTTTCTAGAACATGCTGAACAGGAGATCCTTCAGCGACGTCTTGCCCGAGTCCCCCAAATCGGCCCGGAAGAAAGAAGAAGCTCGCCAGGCGGAATTTGTCCGGTTTGGGCAGGTGGGTGTTTATGGGGGAGCCGGTGGGGTGGGTTGTTATCAGGGGTAGGACCAGAGGTGGGATTCAGCCGGCTCTGACCAGTTCTGGAGAACCCGTAGCGGAAATGTGGAGTAGTCCAGAGAACCGGCAAATCCCACCTCTGGGTGTCAACAATCACATCCTCCAATGAAGGGTTTTCCCGGGCGGAAGATCTGGTAGCCTAGCTACAGTTTTTGTAAGATAAGCATGGAATGTACTTCCGGATTTAAACTGCTGTTCTGCTCCTTCAGATCCCCCTCCCCCCTGTTTATGGCAACTCGAAAACAGGCCTAGGAATGTTTTATGAGTTAACAACAGGATTAATATCAACCACCTGGGGTAAAAACCATACAGGAAACACGGCCAGACCGGCTAAATTCTACTTTATTGCAAGGCTACCTTAAGAGAATATGATGATGATGATGATGATTCCTTTCTTCCTTCGAAGGCCCTCAAACTGAAAACCATTGTGAGGGGGGACGCCCCAACTATTTTAGCCGCGACCAGCCTCTGCAAAAAAGAGGTGAGTGAACCATTTGTGGGCGGTGGGGGCGAACCTTTGCAAGGAGGAAGACGGGTTGCCTTCAAATAGGATCGACCTGCTTTCGGTACAGACCCCGTTGGATCCTTTGTACAGTTCGAAGCAATGCTGCTGTGAAAACGTTGCCCGGGGTGAAGATTTTGCTCTTAACACACCAGCGTCCCCTTTTCGTTTTCAATTTGAGGAATTTTGGGCGGTGGGGACATGGGACACTGGTGGATTTTTGTTATTCCTCAGTAGTCAGGAGGGTGAAGAAGTCTAAAGCAATACGCTGCCTTAATTCCCAATTTGCCCTTTCTCTCTCTCTCTCTCTCTGTGTGTCTCTCTTATCTCTTTCTAACTCTCTCTTTCTCTCCCTCTCTTTGTCTTTCTTTCTCGTATATTTGTCTTTCCACCTCTCTCTCTCTCTCTCTGTATTTTATCTTTGACTTTCTCTGCCTCTGCCTCTCTTTATGTCTTTCTCTCCCTCTCTCTTTCTGTCTGTCTGTCTGTCTGTCTCTCTCTTTGTGTTTCTTTTTCTTTCTCTCTGTCTCTCTCTTTCTGTCTTTTTCTTTCTATCTACCTTGCCGTCTCTCTGTCTCTCTCTTTCTCCTCCCTCTCCCTCTCTCTCTCTCTCTCTCTCTCTGTGTGTCTTTCTTTCTCTTTCTGTGTTTTATCTCCTTGCTGTCTCTCTGCCTCTCTCTTTCTCTCTCTCTCTGTCTATCAACTCACCACCCACAATTGTCGTCTTCTGCAGCCCTGGGAGTCGCAATGCTTCTGCAGCAATTTCCCGCATGAAGTTGTTTGTGCGGATTCCTGGGGACAGTCCCTGCTTGTCTCAACAGACGTTGGTGTCTTTCTCTTAGACGGTGAGTTGTGAGCGTGTCTGCTCCAGGCCTCTTCTCATTCCCCCTCATAGAGAAAGAAATGGATTTTAGCTGAATTTCCGCTTTCATCCAGAGCTCTCAGCAAAAACCTTTCTGGGAAGGTTTTTCATTCTCATTTAGAGAACTGCTTTCCTTTCAGCCTATTTCCTGAAAATAGAAGGGCCAATCTTTGGCCTCAACCTCATGTAGAAATCGATCCTTCCGCTTCGTGCCTTTTTAAAAAAGAAGAAAGGAAAGGAAAGATGTTAGGGACCTTTTGCTATACAAAAGACACTCAATCACTTTATGAAATGGGTTTTTTTCTTCCTTTGTGTGTGTGTGACATTTAACTTGATTGTCCATAATATCAAATAAACAACATGCTCAAATGCTCTCTAAACTTGGTTGTTTTCTTGCAGACGTTTCACGACCCAACTAGGTAGCATATTACAGGCAAACCCCACTCCCTTCTGTCACTGATGATATTATCTAGTTGGGCAATGAAACGTCCGCAGGAGAAACAGCCCAGCGTAGAGAGCACAGAGGAGGCCATGCACCCTGTTGTCGCACAGATCTTCCAGAGGTTTCAATGCTTTGCAACCTTCCCTTTCCAGATGGACAGCCTCCCATCCCAGTGTTTGATAAAACATTACAGATCAAACAGATGCACGTACTGGAAACGTTGGACCTTCTAATCACCAGAGCAGACAAAGGTAAGAAGCACCCCGAGCTGTTGGGGAGAACAGTAATTCCTCAGCCATCCTAAGACCAGCGCTAAGCAACGGAGCTGAATCGGAGAAGTGGATTATCTAGCCTGCACCTAGGAGGTTTGGTTCTTGCGTTGCACTTTGTGCCGGCTGTCCTTCTGCAGATGAAAAGGTGGGATGCAAAGGAGGTAGCGATGCTGAAGATCGGGGCCATCGTGACGAGATAGGAAGCCCTCTTGACGTGGTTGTTTGCCCTTCCATCCACTAGGGAAGGAGACACGGCTTGTGGTGTTCAGGCTGAATGCCCTGTGGAAAGGCATCGAAGCAAAGTCGACCAGGAGCAAAAGCGATTGCCGAGAAAACAAGTTGGAGAAAACCAAAGGTATTGTGAAACCGTCTGATCAGAAATCCAACCATGATCTTGAATTAGTAGTTTTGGTCAAACCACGGGGCTGCCTGTTGGAGGGGCTGCCACAAGGGGGGGTGAACTATTTTCCAAAGCACCGAGAAGCAAGACGAGAAACAATGGATGGAAATTAACTTAAGGGGAGAAGCAACTAAGGAGAAAATTTATCAGCCAAAAGAACAGCTTCCCTCCAGAAGTTGTGGCTGCTTCACCACTGGAGGCTTCCAAGAAGAGACAGGACCACCTTTTATCTGTAATTGGGGGTTGGGCTAGAAGACCTCCAAGGTCTCTTCCAACTCTGTTATTCTATGTTCAGTTTTGAGGAGGAAGCATCTGGGTCTCACGGAAAGAAAACTTAAGCTGGAAGTCTTCAGCTTCTTCTCATGGTTGGGAGGTTCCCCTTTGGGCCTTCCCTGATGCCTCTGACTTCTCTCCTCCAGGCTGCCATCTCTACGCCATCAACACTCACCACAGCAACGAACTGCGGATCATCGCCGCAATTCGAAACAAGCTCCTTCTCGTCACCCGGAAGTTCAGGCGGTGGGAGACTCTGAATGGCGCCCCCCTGGCTTCCCCCCAGTCGGAATCCCCCGTAGAGGAGTTCCAATACATCAGGGTAGGTTTGAGTGCCAAGCTGAGAGGAAACCGTGGCAGACAAGTGAGGCCAGCATTTCATTCAGTGCTTTAATGGCCGGATGCCTTTCCTGTCACCAGCGCAGAGTTTTGTTCAGCAGATCTATTTTCTCTGCCTTGAGATGGAGAGAGCTCTTTCAATCTTTTGGAAAAGCCAAGAACGTTACAGACAATAAGAAATCCATCTAGGTGGACATCCTGAGCTGTTCTTCATATTCAGCATTTTTTTCCCTGTCTGTCCCTGCCAAAATTCACACTCCCTTTTTCCCGCCTTCTGATTTTTCTGGCGCAGGAAATCTGCTTATCTGACCCACCTGTGGTCATGACATTGGTGGATGGCCCCACCGGCGAAAACGACAACCTGATCTGCGTGGCTTACCGACACCAGTTTGACCTGGTCAGCGAGAGCACGGGGGAGTGTTACCGAATGCACCATGTTGACGCAAGCAGGGTAGGTCCAGTGGAGTCCGGCACACAGTTCAGAATTAGGGTTTGCATTGGAAGATCTTGTCTTCAGAATTGGAGGGGGAAGAAACTGAGGTATTTTTCCTCATTAGTCCAATAGTAATGGCAATATTGAGCCACGGTGGCGCAGTGGCTAGAGCGCAGTACTGCAGGCTCCTCCTGCTGACTGACGGCTGCCTGCAATTTGGCAGTTCGATTCTCACCAGGCTCCAGGTTGGCTCAGCCTTCCCTCCTTCCGAGGTGGGTCAAACGAAGACCCAGATTGTTGGGGGCCAGAGGCTGACTCTGTCAATCGCTTAGAGATGGCTGTAGAGCACGGTGAAGCGGTATATAAGTCTAAGGGCTACTGCTTTTGCATCCAGTTTTGGTCACCAAGATATAAAAACAGATGTTGGGATTCTAGAAAGGGGGCAGAGAAGAGCAACCAAGATGATTAGGGGACTGGAGGCTAAACTCCAAACTGCAGGGTAGATTAGCGCAGGCCGATTCCGGCTTCGGCAGGGGCACGAAACAATCGGGAAAGTCCATTCCATAGAGAGAGTGCAGCATCTGGAAGCGAGAGGGGAGAGTGGGAAGAGGAGAGTCAGCCTGGCCTCCAGTCCGCCCACCATCCTTGCCCATTATCATTTCAGGTTAATTTTGTTGCAGCTATTGATGTGTATGAAGATGGAGAAGCTGGCCTCCTTTTGTGCTACAATTGTAAGTACCGCTTCCCTCCCGCTATTCGTTTTTAGGCCAGGTCCAGTTGTGGGATTCAACCAGTTCGCACCTCTTTGACTGAACTGGTTGTTAAATTGCTGGCTCGCCCCTCCCCTCCCCTCCCAGGAGCCCCCGCGTACCCTGTTTCGGTAGGCGCCGGGAGGCCTTCGGTGACAACAGGGTGCAGCACGTCCTCCCGTTTTTGCTTCCAGGGGGGTTCAGGAGGCCGAGTGCTGCCTGTCACACACCACCCCTGGCCATGTCCACCCAGCTGATCATTAGGGCAGATAACCGGTTGTTAAATTATTCGAATCCCACCACCGGCCAGTTCTCTTCTTCTTCCTCTTCTCCCGCCGTTGTTTCTTCCTTTTCATCGTTGTTGCAGATGTTTGCTATTACCGCAAAGTGTGTCCCTTCAACGGGGGCACAGCTCTGGTCCAGCCCCTGGCCTCAGACTACCATTTCAGCTGGAACCAAGTTCCGTATGCGATCGGTAAGAAAACCAAGTGGCGGGTGACTTTCCACTGGGCCCTTGTCCAGAAGCGCATCTGTAGAGCTTGAGGAACGCCTGTCGCCTTCTGGGTTGCCTTCTCCATTAAGGACCTCTTCCATTGTCTCCTGCAGTTTGCGCCTTTCCTTACATCTTGGCCTTCACTACTGACTCCATCGAGATCCGGTTGGTGGTGAATGGGAACCTCGTTCATACCGCCGTGGTCCCAGCTTTGCAGCTGGTGGCATCGAGGGTAAGGAGAAAGGGCAGAACTTGACCTGCCACACCAGATTCTTTTTCCCCAGGAGGGTTGGCCTCCCCGTTTGGGGTGAGCTCTCAGGTGTTGGAATCTGCAATGATCTCTTCTTGCTTCTCCAGCCCATCTTGAATGAGTGAATCTAATCCTTCATTAAATTTCCAGCCGCTTCATTTGTACAACTCAAGACAGTTCTCAGTTATGAGGCCTCCTAAAGCAGAGCCTTTCTGAAGGCTTGGAACCCCTTCCCTCAAAATGTTTAAGGTCTGCATCGGCAGGGGGTTGGTCTAGAAGACCTCCAAGATCCCTTCGAAAGCCGTTATTCTGTTTGCATAGTGGACGAGAGGTTCCTTTATTGTAGAAACCTATAACGACATCTCCCATTCGCTCGGTGTTTGGAGACCCTTTTTTTCTCAGCCCCAGTTATGACAGCGCTTTCTGAAGAAGAGAGACCCCCGTTAGACAAGGGCTAGGAGAAGCTACCTTTGCTAACTCCGCCCACTTCTCCTTCCAGTCAGATATCTACTTCAGAGCCGCCACTGCAGTGAGCGAAGTGTCCAACAGCAGCTCGAAGGAGACCAGCTCCCCTGGGTCCCCTCAGACGCCTTCCGTCCCAGAAAATCTCATTTTCTCCCCCTCTGCAGCAGAAGGTAAGGAAATTGGGCTGAAGACCATCAAGTGGCTGATTGCTAAAGCACTGGTTCTTTCCAGCATCAATTCCAAATATTGGACTTTCTGTTTTACACCATCATAGAAGTTGGGCTGCCTCATGGAGGGATTGTCAACTAGTAAAGTATTCCTATGCCTGTTTTCAAGTTGCCATAAGTAGGAGGGGGGGAAAAACCCTGAAGGAGAAGTATGGCAATTAAAACCAGAAGTACATTCCACACTTATCTTACCAAGATTGTAGCCTAGGTTACCGGATCTTCTGCCTGTGAAAATCCTTCATTGGAGAATGTGATTGACGACACACCCAGGGGGGAAGGGGGAAACAGTGTCACAGGTGACCATAAATTACGTGTGATAGAGTTGGCTTCCTATGGGTCAATGCCGACACGTTGCTCCTAATAGATCTTTTGGAGCTTGGCTCGAGGCTCATGATTTAATTTGGGCAATCGCCGGAACCCTGACAGCAAGACAGATCAACATTCCTCCTGAGATATGCCTGTGGGTTGACTCTCCGGTCTTGAGCCATGTTGGATGCGGCCTCTCTTCTCTTCCTCCTCTCAGGTGAAGCTTTGTGCAGGAATATCTACAAAATCCCCCTCAGCAATCTGGTTGGCCGGAGCATCGAGCGCCCGCTCAAGTCTCCCATGGTGCCCAAAGTCATCACCACCCCAACGTCGGCCCCGCTTCCGGTGGCACCTTCCCTCTCCTTGTCGCGGATAGAGATCAAAGAGATTGCCAGCCGAACCCGCAAGGAATTGCTCGGTAAGGATTGCGGGAACTCCTTATTTTCTGAGTATCCACGAAAAAGACAAGGGGCCACCAACTTTGAGCCTGACCTCTGGAGGCAACTTCTGTTCCACTGGTTAATTGTCCTCACTGTCAGGAAGTTTCTCCCCTTGATGAGTTTCCATCTGTTGCTTCTTTTTCTTGTCCTCTGGTGGTTTGGAAAATAGGTTCACCCCCTTTTCAAATATTGCTATCATGTTACCCCTAGTCCTTATCACTGGCCAAACCCCAATCCTGCAACTGTTCTTCGTATGTTTTTGGTCTCTAGACTTTGAATCATCTTAGTTGCTCTTCTCTGCACTTTTTCCAAAGTCTCAACATCTTTATGGCAATGTGACCAAAACTGGATCTTGTATTCCAGGTGTGGCCTTACTAAGGTTTTATTTATATGTTGCTCTTTAAATCAGCCTCTTTAGTCAGAACCACAGTCCTAATTTAATTTTTAGAAAGGCAACAGGAAGTCAAGGATCTTTCTTGGCTTTCTAATTGGTACTCTGGTACTCAGTACCTCTATCCTGGTGAGCCTTGTTCTCTTTCTGGTTTCAAGATGTAGGGAAGCTTCTTCGTAAGACGGGCATCAGTGAGGCCTATCATTATTGTTTATTATTATTATTATTATCATCATCATCATCATCATCATCATTGGAAACATCTCCCAAGGATTGACGGATCTTCTTTCCTGGTTTCTCCAGGTCTCTTAAATGATCCTTCTTCAAAGTCCGAAGGTGGCCCAAAGCAGAAGAAGCTTCCATCAAAACAATCCGACCCCCCCAAACAGGGAACTCTACGGTCCTCCAGCAGCGACAAGTAAGCAGCAACCAACAGGAGAGAGAGAGAGTTGAGCTTGTAGCCTCACCACAGTTTCCCAAATTGCCTGATGGTTTGAAGCTGTAGAGGAGGGCTAGAAGTGTAAATTCATTGGGAGGATAACATTGGGTGCAATGCAGTCGTTCCATTCATGGTCCAAGGTATTTTCCTATATTCTTAGCTTGGAAGATGCATTCATCTCAAGCCCATTATTCTGACTTGACATTTCTGTGATGGCTAAAACCTTTCTAAGATCAAGAAAGGGAAGGGAAGGGAAGAGAAGAAGAAAGAATAGGGTAGGGTAGGTTACAGTAGAGTACAGTAGAGTAGAATATGAATTTAGAGTAGAGTAGAACAGAACAGAACAGAATAAAGTAGAATCTTTATTGTCACGTTAAATATACATTCATCACCATACATTAAAATGAAATTTCGTTGCATTTAGTTCTCAAAAGACAACCCTTGTGCCTATACCCACATACACACATATAGATGACACAGAGAAACATCACAGTCTAGTTCGTTTGAATACGTACATTATACATGGGGAAAAGAAAGGGAATCCTGCAAGTTAATAAGTGGGACGGCGGCCTAAGGAACAAAGCTGTTACAGAATCTCGCAGCCCTGCTATCGATACGCTTCAACACTTCCTCCCAGAGGGGGGGAGAAACAGAAACAGGCGGTGAAGATGATGACACTTTTCTACAACCCATCTTCCCGTTTCTCCTTTCCTCTCCCCAGGTTTGTTGTGACCTCCTTTGAGAGCACTTCTGAAGAGCCTCCCGTCTCTACCGGTTCTGACGTTGACCCTGTCCCACTGGAGGAGGAGGAAGAGAAGGAGAAGGAGGAGGAGGAGGGCCAGCCCAGCACTTGCTTCCAACTCGGGGCCTCCTTTGACGAAGGTGTCATTGACTTGAAGTGAAGACAGCCGGGGTGGCCCATCTTTGCACGCACTCCCCTCCCCACCCTCAGTTCTCTGCCATTGGTCCCCACCTCCCATTTTGTACAGCTCTGTTAAAACAGGATCCATCCCAGCCAAAAGTCCCAGTAATTTTAGAAGTGGTCACCATGTGCAATCCAAGAGGGGAACCCAGGGATCTAACTCCGGGTGCCAGAATTGTCTCTATCGATCGATCGATTGAATGAGAGGCCAGCTCTGGAGGCCTGAATTGTCTCCGTTGATTGAACAAGAAGCTTGGTGTGTGTGTGTGTGTGTGTGTGTGTGTGTGTGTGTGTGTGTGTGTTTGGTGACGAGAGTGTTCACCCAATTTTTTTTTTTTTTTTTTTGTGGTGGTGTTGGGAAAAAAATGCTTTGGGCAAAGGATCGGATAAGTTTTAATCAGTGAATTGATTCGACCTCTCTGTATTTTCACATGGCACGGGGATTTTGAGGAACAGACTGCTGACAGTTGCAGGGTGGGGCAAGTCCTGAAGCGCCCCTTCCTTCATGGCAACGGCCAACAGTCGCCTTCCCTTTCTCCATCGGCGCTGGAGGATGCTGATGACCTGGGCTATGTTGGAGATTGTCCCCAGATTAGGAGATCGGAATGGAAAGAATGGAGAAGGGAAGTTCTCTGACATTTCTCCCCCTTTGACGCTAGATCCTGGATCCGTGCTGAGGATGGCCTCCATCTTCCTGGTCTGAAACAGTAGCTGGCCGGGGGTCCTGCTTCTTCCGGGGTCTTGGCTTACATTCCATCTTCGTTTTTAATTACGTAGCTGCAGAGAAGCAGCGAGTCATTGCAAAACTAATTTCTGATGGGGTCAGAAGGGTCCAGCCATCTCTATTCAGCCGATTGCTTTGGCACACTCGATTCGATTGTGCATTCTTGAAGTAGGTTTTTGGTCCGATCCAGGGAGGGACGGACGTACCAAAAAGAAATGTGGAATTCTTTCATTTAACGTGTGACAGAATAACTAGAGTTGGAAGGGACCTTGGAGGTCTTCTAGTCCAGCCCCCTGCTCAAGCAGGAGGTCCTATCCCATTTCAGACAAAGGGTTGCCTAATCTCTTCTTGAAATCCTCCAATGGTGGAGCACCCACAGTTTAATTTCCCACCCCAAATATATATATATATATATATATATATACGTCCTGTCCACTTAACAACGGTTTCTTCTACTTAGGAAAAAAGAAAATCTTGCTGGGGAACCTGATCCATTGCAAAACAAAAAAACAAACAAACATGGCAGTTCTATTAAACCATAAGCTTTGTACTTGTACTGAACACATTTTAGGTTTTAGGGTGGAGGTTTTATGCAGAAAAAGAGGAAGCTATAACAGAAAAGCATCAGAAAGAGCAAAGAAGAATCTTCTAGTCTAACTACATAAAAATTCCATTATAAAGGAGTAACTTATAATTCTTTCCTCTCACTTCCATTCCCCGCCATTCAGCTAGAACCGAAGAAGCTTCTTGGATGAGAAGCAATACGTCTTCAGGGGGGTGGGGGTGGAAAACCAACAGGAAAGTCCAGTTGCCTCTTGGAAAAGCACCTTTGGTTCAGACCCCCCCCCCCCCCCCAGATCTCCATCTGAAGAGTCAGTAGCCCCAGGAGAGGAAGGTTGGCACCTGGCAGCTGTCTTCGGCTCCAACGCCAACGTTTCCTTGCCAGGTTCACCAACTGGACTCCCAATTCATCCTCCCTTGCATGAATAAACCCCTCTCTGCTAGTTTATTTATGTGTATTTATTAATTTATTTATCCCCCTCCCCACTCACGGGGTCTGCAGAGCCAGCAATACTTTCAATGCCCTTTGGTTCGCTTTGGACCACGGAAGATGGCAGGATGTCTCCCCAAAAAATTCATTTTAGAACCAGATCTTTGTCTTAGCTTCCATGAATGTCTGAATACAGAACAGAATACCGAATAACGGAGTTGGAAGGGGTCTTGGAGGTCTTCTAGTCCAACCCCCTGCTCAGGCAGGAAAACCCTATTCCATTTCAGACAAAGGGCTGTCCAACCTCTTAAAAACTTCCAGTGTTGGAACATTCCCAACTTCTGGAGACAATTTGTTCCACTGATGAATTGTCCCAACTGTCAGGAAGTTCTTGGTTGCTTCTCTCCTTGGTCAGTTTCCACCCGTTGCTTCTTGTCCTCCATTCAGGTGCTTTGGAGAATAGCTTGACTCCCTCTTCTTTGGGGCAACCCCTGAGATACTGCTATGAATAGTCCTTCTTTTCATTAAACTAGCCATGCCCAGTTCCTGCAGCTGTTCTTATGTTTCATCCTCCAGTCCCCTAGTCCTCTTGGTTGCTCTTCTCTGCACTCTTTCTAGAGTCTCAACAGTTGTCTGTTTTCCTTCCTTCCTGGCAACATCTGAGATTAGAACGAGGCAGGTCTAGGAAGGGATTCCCGCCTCTGGGAGTGGCAATCTCCAATTTGCAACCCTTCCTGGTGGATCCTCCACTCCGCCTTCGATCTCCTACCTCCTTTACCCACCAAGTTTCCATGATCCAGCCCCTCTGCCTTCGCCTAAATTGCCTTATGTTTTGCTCATCGGACAGAGCAGTTAAATCCATCTCGGCTGGGGATGGTTCTATAGAACAAAACCCTTTGGACTGTTTCGCCTGCCCCACTCTTCCCAGGCGGGGGCGGGAGGGAGGCAAGGCCTCGGCTAGACAAAACCTTGCCCCCTTGGCTGGTGGGAAATGAACTGCTGGGTTTCTAGAGTTCCATAGAAGAGAGTGATTGGGTTGGGTTTGCAGGGAAACCTTCCAAGAAAGACAGCGGGAAAAGGAAGGATCCATCAAGCCACCAGCTGATGGATGCAGATTTCCTTTCCTGGGCAGGCAGCGGCCCCTTCCCCCCATGTCTCACAAAGGTGGGGTCCCCCAAAACAGCCAGTTGGCAAGTCGAGGCCCAGCGCACAACGAAATTCGGCCATTGCGTCCCAAACCGATTCTAGTTTCTAATCGGTGGTGCTGAACCACGCACACCCCTTCCCCTTGCCGAAGGAGTCAGCTGGGGACGATGGGAGTTGGAATACAGCCCCTCAGAGAGAAAGGAGCTGCGATGAAGGAAAAGAGAATGGCGCACAGGCTCCGTAGGGCTGCCAAAATTTGAGCAGAAATAGACTGGGTGGCTTTTGGAATTTCTTTCGAAGGTGGCATCTCTTCCTTTTTGTTTTCACACCTTCGTGTCTTGGCTGGAGAGGAGGCACTTGCGTTTCTACTTCGGTGAAAATGATCGTTTTCTCTCCCCCTCATTCTCTCTGCTGTAAACTCTTGGATTCCAAAAGAGCATTTTTATTTTTTTATTTCTTTAATTTGGGAAAAGCAGGGTGTAATCTTGTTGCTGCTGCAAAATCTCGTGGAGAGTGGGAAGGGCAGGACGCTTGTTGTACGTTAGCCAAATAATTCCTACGTATCGTTCCCATTTTGCTGAGGGGGCTTGTGCACAGTTGTACAATCCAAAGTCTTCCAGGCAGGGCTGGTGAAGGTGGTCCCGGTGCACACCGAAGGAAGGGCCAGCGGGCTTTGAAACACTCTTACAACTGTTCCGACTCTACAAGAGTCGATTTGTAGCTCTGTGGGGTCCTTGGGGCTCTCCAAGCTCGGTGGTTTTCTTGCAGACATTTCATGACCCAGCTAGGTAACAACATCAGTGCAAACCCCACCCCTTTCTAAGCACTGTTGACATTACCTAGCTGGGCCACGAAACGTCTGCAAGAAAACCACCCAGCTCGGAAAGCCCCAAGAACCCCACAGTTTCAACTCGTCTTTGCTGTCTTCAATTTTGTTTGTTTTTGTGCCTTTGAGTCGGCCTTGACTCCCGGAAACTGCCGGGAGAAATCCGGGCGGTTTTCTCGGCCAACTGTCAGAACTGCCCCCTTGGTCCCAGGGCCACGAGAAAGTCACCCAGTTGGCTCTGCGTCTAAGGCAGCCCAGAACTCGCAGCTTCCTGGTTTTCTAGCCTGATGCCTGACCTGCTGCTCCAAACTGGCTCTCCATTGCTGGTGCTCAGCACCTAACCGCAAATTTGCCCGGCTTTTTTTGTATGTTCCCCCCCCCCCCAAAAAAGAGGCCCTCTTGTGATGCTCCCAATTCAAATGTTGCCTTGAAGCTGAGTCTCCCAATGGAAAAAAAAACCCCCCCCCCCCCCCGCTAATGCTCCCCCTTGCCATTTCCATGGTGAAACACGGTGCTGTATTTGTGTGATGTTTTCTCTCCCCCCTTTTGAATTGCAATGGTAGTAGAAATGCACCCATCCAGTATGGGGGTTTGTTTCCCTCCCTCCCAAAGGGCAATTTTGGAAATCACAGAAACCAAACGCAAAGGAGGAAAACCGGTTCAATTTTTACCTTTTTTCCCCTGAAAGGGAAAAAAAAAAAGATTCTGTTTAATATGCTCCGGGCCGCGATTAATTTGGATTTTCCTACGGGCAACTCTTGTGGAGAACGAAGCCTCTTAGGTGAAACTTGGTGGTCTGCGCTCATCCAGCCGCAAAATCTATGGACCGCCGGGTTTTTCTGCTGAAAGGAGACCAGGATTAAAATCCACGGGGAGAGGGGGGGCTTTGGACTTGATGCGCTGCTGAAATTCCTTTCCTATATGCCAGGCAGGTTTTCTGCTGGTACCCAGAGCTGTGTTTGCAATTTGTATGTGACGGTTCATGGCTCCTGAGTCCGTCACTGAAAGACCGTCCAGTCAGGGGGGTGTGGTTCTTAAACAAGGGTGATCTGGAAGCAAAGGGTCAATGGCCAGAATCTTCTGGCTCAAGAGAACATTTTTCTTACAGCTTAAACATCATGGGGTGGGGTGTAGAATTTACTATACTCATTGACTACGTTTCCCCTTCGCCTCCCAACAAACGCTCCTACTCTCGAACAACAAAACCAGGTTAGCCTTCTCTGGCCTGGCACCTGTTCAAGTTACAAGCCTCTTCCCTTTCAGCACCGGCCCATGCTGGTTGGGGATGCTGGGAGTTGTAGTCTTCAGAGAGAGGAGGGGAGATGATGGGAGGCCGATCTGTTTTTTTTTGTTGTTGTTGTTCATTTGTTTCTGTCTCCCTTCTTGAGCCGAAGTCTTGGAAAGGCTTAGCAGCATTTTTCCTGCCCGGTTGAACTTCCACGGTTGCAAATAAAAGAAGGAAGAAGAAGAAGAAGAAAACAGCACCTGGGACAACGAACCACCTTTGCCCAGAAAACGTGGCAAACGTTTTGCCTCTTTCAAGATCACAGCCACAATTGTAGCGTTTTAACATTACACACTGAGCTGCTGTGGTCGGCTTTGTATGTCTGTTCTGTTTGTGCCATTTTGACTTGGTGTCTGAGTTTTTCCATGTTTCCCTGAGGTACTCTGATGTCTCCAGAGGAAGAACTACTACTACTACTCCTCCTTTCTTCCCTTCTCCATCCCTTCTCCTCCTCCTCCTCCATCCCTCTTCCTTCCTCCCTCTTTCTCCATTCCTCCTTTCTTCCCTTCTCCACCATCTTCTTTTCCTTTCTTCTCTATCCCTTCTCCTCTTTCTCCATTCCTCCTCGTTTCTTCCCTTCTCCATTTCTTCCCCTTCTTCCCCTCCTTCCTCCTCCATCTTCTCCTCTTCCATCTTCCCCTTCTCTTCCATGTCTATCTCCTCCACCTAAGTTGGAGGTGGGAGAGGGGGTGCTGTCGCCAAGGATGACTTGTTAATGTTTACGAAAGAACTCCTCCTCTCGCCAGGCAGAAGGCCCTTTGAAGCTGATGCGTGTACAAAACCCGTTTTGTCGTCCACACTGGTCGCTTGTTCTCCTGTCCCCTCCTTCTTTCCAAAGAGCCTCTCCAGCATCGCCCGGCAATAGTTTAGGTGTGACTCCTCTGTGCCCCCCACCCTCCCCAAAGCAACCGATGGGGAAGGAAGGCAGATTCGGACCCCCCGGTTCCACTCCACATCTCCCTGTTCTTGCTTCCAAGCACGACGTAGCTCCCACCTTCGCTTTGGCGATCCAGTTTTGGTGAGTGAGAAATCACGTTTGGACAGTCCAAGTGGCTTAGGAGAAGAATTGGGGGGGACAACCGGCCTATCGGCAGGAAGGAATGGGAGAGTCGAGGTTAAGGCTTAAAATCCGTGACGCCGCCGCCTCCTCCTAAATCTCACTCTTTGTGATTTACTGATGAGGGCCAGCGGTTGCTCACGCTCAACTCTGGTGGATTTCTCCAAGGTGGATCCCATGCCGGATAATTTAAAAAATGCAAGTTAAAAGTGGCTGTGAAGATTCTCAGTCAACCGGGTCGCAGTTGTATCAGAAGTGATTTTATTTTTATTTTTTGGGAAAAGGCTACTGGACTGATCCTTCCCCCCGAGAAAGAAGAGGTTTTGCTTCCCATCCTGGAAGCTTCATCAGTTCTACTGGATGGTGTGGGAGATGGAAGGACATTTTTTTGACAGTTGAGGGGGCATGAGAATGGCAAAAATTGTGTTTTCTTTGCAGGCAACTGGTCTGAGATGACCCTGAGGCCACGGATAAAACCCCCAAGTAACCACAATGGCTATCCGGGTTGTTACCAATCCTCTCTCCCAATTCTCTCTGCTGGATTTGTAGCTCAGGGTTGAACTGTGGGATCCCTGGTGCTCTCTGAGCTTGGTGGTTTTCTTGGAGACGTTTCATTGCCCAGCTAGGTAACATCATCAATTCTAGAAGGGGGGAGACAACTGTATATATAAAAAGAATAAACCCCCTCCCTTCAACCACTGATGGTGTTACCTCGCTGGGCAATGAAACGTCTCCAAAGAAAACATCCAAGCTCGGCACCAAAAACCTCGCAATTTCAGCTCCTCTTGGCTGTTTTCCATGTATGTGTGTTTGTTGTGGCAGTTTTCAGAATTTGCCTCCTTCTTCCCAAGGCTGAGAGAGAGTAACTGGGCTACCCAGGTGGACCCTGAGGTCACAGATAAAACCCTGAGTAACCACAACGGCTCTCGGAGAACGTTACGGCTAGTTGACTTCAAAGAAAACCCAACTTTTCCATTCTCACCTTCCCTCACCACCATCCTGTCAGGACCTTTTGTTCCCCTCATCCACCAGTTCATCTCAGCTGTCAATAACTCTCCTTCCATCTCCCACACCATCCAATAGAACTGATGAAGCCTCCAGGACAGGAAGCGAAACCTTTTTTCCCCTCCTCAAAGTTGTCTTTTTCAAAAATAATATTTCAAAAACAAAGAACCCTCACTTCCAATACGAGTTAAAAGTGGGCTTGGAACGGCCTCTTCACCACGCTGTGCTCCATAGGTTGATCAGAGAATTAAATCACCTGAAATTTGGGGGGGCTTAAATCCCCCCCCCCTTCTCGATGCCTCTTGGATCACGGCTTTCTTCACACCTAACTTTTTTTGCTGGATGGTGCCCCTTTGACTGTTAACTCTTGCAGTGGGATTTTGTACTTTTCAATGATTCTGTGCTGTCAGCCTGTGGCTTATCCTCTTGTGAGTCTCAAAAGTTTAAATTATACCACCAAGTGTCTTAAACTTAATTGTATTGGCCATTGTTTTTTCAATGCTACAAGTAATGTATTATTTTCCTTTCTTTTCTGTGTGTTTTCAAAGCTTGTAAAAACAAAACGGCGCGCGAGAGAATCATACTTTGAATATAATGGCAAACATCTGTTCTGAAAGTTCTATAGACCACAGCTGTAAAATCAACTGTTGGGTTTTTTTTTTTCCCTTCCTCGATATGTAATAAATATTTATGACATTTGATAATGCTATTTATCGTTGGTTTGTTCCTCTGGAATGCGCTTGTAATTCATGAGCACCTCAAACTGTTCTTGCTTCTCCGTGGACTTCTGAATATTGAACAGGGGAGAAAAATATACCTTTTGCCTTTTGTGAACACACACACACACACACACCCCTCTTTTTCCTAGGGTCACATTTGACCATTTATCCTCAATCTGAATCTCCGGGGAAACTAACCGTGCTCAGAAGAAAGCTCTGGATCAAATTCCTGTCATTGCAATGGCTCCGTTGTCTGGTGCCAACAACCAGACTCACAAGTCAAGAGTTCAATTAGCTGTTTTTATTGTTCGAGCCCACCCCCAGGAATCTTCTGATTGGACCTAGATAACACTAAATGAGGTTCAACAGCATTCAAAGGAGGGATGAGACTTTCGCCCTCTTGTGCCAACATCCAGGCTAATTCCCTGTTTGACGCCTCCCCCTGGCTTGGCTATTCTCTCTCCGGCACCCTTGTTGCTTTTATGGATTTCAGATCAAGATCAACCCAGCCAGGAGACCATCCACCATCCTGGACGAGCGTTTGTCCAATTATTTTCTTGAAAACCTCCAAAAAGGAGCACCCACCGCTCCGAGAGACAGGCTGTTCCCCCAAATCATCCTGACCAGCCATGCAACTGGAATTCGGCTCCTTCAAATCCAGTCGACTATTCTGCGTTTGTATTGCAGGGCAAGTCAGCAAATCTTAACCGCTTTCTATGTCGCATCCTTTCTATTTATTTTTTATTATTAAATTCAATCTTATCCCCTTTCTGCCTTCTTTCCTCGAGGCTACTGAGTTTTCCGTTCTTCCAATCATGCTTTTTATATTTCTTTACCAAACGGTCCAAGGATGGTATCTTTAATGAAAATTACACCATCCTCGCCTCTGTTTCCAACTCCGTATAAGTACAAACTGCTCAGTTACTGTAGTGGTTCTTAAACAGTCATTTACTGAAGCAACACTCAAGCAGCATCCTTGTTTCAAATGTCAAAAGGCAAAGATTTACAGGAGGAAAACTGAGCACCCTGGGCCTGCAGATCAGAAAAAGTAGCACCGCTTTTCATTACTGACATTTTCGTGCCGCCTTGGTGAGAGGAGGAGGCAGAATCTGGAATTTGCCGGAACCGTGAGGCCACCTTCAAAAGAACGGAAGGCTTTTGGCCTCACCAACCAATGTCTTTGCCGCCACCTTAGTGAAGTCCACGATGAAGGGAAAAATAAAATCTCGCGTGCTGAGTTCCTAACGCGGCCTGCGAAAATGCGCCTCGATCTCTTCTAGACTTTTCCCTTTTGTTTCGGGAACGCAGACGATGGTGAAGATCACGTTGAGTAAACAGGTGGATGAGAATAGCCAGAAGGTCCCATAAGGGGTTAGGAGAACCTAGGCACGAAAGAAGGCCGTTGGTTTAACTTTGGGGCAAGGCACGGAATTCAGGTCATGGCCTGGGCTGGGCTGCACCACCTGGCAAAGCCAGGATAATGCTCAGTTAATTTTAGTTCTTCATCTAATTTAGACAGCTGCCCGGTTTATGAGAGATGACAATGGGTGGCATCGCTGTGGCCTGTTGTCTGCCGGCCCTTCCAGCAGCCGAATCGGAAGAGAAGGAGGAGACAGTGTGGGTCACCATGAGGGCAACCCGAGACTCCGAGGGGGAAGAGGGAATGGAGCTGTCATAGAGAGAGACAGAGATGGAGCCTGGGCCGTCCGTCAGCCCCCAGGTCTGGAGGTGGCTGATGAGGAAGAGGAGGAACAGCCGGGTCCAGTGCCTGGCACAGAAGGCAGAGGAGAGGAGAGCAGTGGAAATCTATGGGCCGGCTGGGATTCCCTCGCTTACCGTGAGGTCGTGGAACTCCTTGGTGACCAGGAAAGCCATGAGCCAGTTGGTGAGGACACAGGCCCCGCTGGCGATTCCCCGGGCCCTCAGGGGAAATATTTCAGACATCACCAGCCAGGGGATGGGGCCCCAGCCCAAGGCGAAACCTGTGGGTGGAAGAACAGCAAAACAAGGCGTTTGTTGGATTAGATTGGGCCATGGAAACGGATAGCCCTACCTAGCAACGGAGTGATGGGTGCAACCTAGGGCTGGAGGAACCTCTAAGGCAGGGGTGTCAAGAGCCAACTAAGGAGGAATTTCCTAACAGTGAGGACCATCAACCAGTGGAACGGGTTCCCTCCAGAAGCTGTGGGTGGGTGCGCCATCACTGGAGGTTTTCAAGAAGAGATCACGGGGTCCCTCTTTTTCCCCCCCGAGAACCACCACTTCTGCAAGGCCCTCACTCACCCATAATGAAGAAACTCATGCTCAGCACTGCCAACCAGGCCAGGGGGTGTCCTTCCTCCACAAGTGGGGTGTTCAGCAGCTGGAGATGGGAGGAATTGCTGGGGTTGGGGACGGTAATTTTGAAATAGATCCCAAACACCGTGGCGCTGGCAGCCATGATCGTTCCTGGGGACGGAAGAGAGGAAAAAACGTTAACTCTTGAAAAAAAATTGGGGAGACTCAAAACTTGCCTGAATTTGGGGGAAGAGAGCCGGTCCCCCTCCGTCTTACCTGAGATGACGAGGAGAATTTTCCGTCCGATTTTATCAATAATGAGAGCGGCCGTTGCTGTGAAGATGACCTGGATGGAGCCAACAATGACGGTAGCCGCACTGCTGTCCTGGGAGACACAAAGGACACGGAAGGAAGCTTTGCTGGACCTCTTAGGCAAAAGGACAGGCGCTCAACTCAAAACCCTTCCAAGTTACAATGGCACTCTGACAATGACTTACGACCGTTCCTTGCACTTATGACGGCTGTGCCACCCTCATGGTCATGAGGTCAAAATTCAGGGGCCTGTCTTTACTGAGGAGGCAGCATCCCAGGCTCACATCTGCAAACTTCCAAGCTGGTTTCCGGGGGGTGGTGGGGAAAGCTGGGTTCGCTTACGGACCGCTTTGCTGCAGGGATTCGCTAAACAACCACGGCAAGCAGGTCGTAAAATCGAGTGTGATTCACTTACCAACTGCTTTGCTTAGCAGTGGAAATGCTGCTCCCAGTTCTGGTCATTAAGTCGAGGATGATGTAAGTTAAGGAAATGTCCTTTGGAACAAGGTCTAGTCTAATAAAAAGAAGGACTGGGGGAGACATAACGGCAGCCTTCCAGTATTTGAGGGGCTGCCCCACAGAAGAGGGGGGTCAACTTAATATGCAAAGCACCAGAAGGCAAAGAAGACATTGGAGAATCGTTTGTCTCAAATTGGGGTTGGACTAGAAGACCTCCAAGGCCCCTTCCAGCTCTATTCTGATTGACTATCCCTGTGGTTTGATTTGGTCCATACAATCAAGGGGTGTCATTCCACCACCCCAAGTTAAACTCGAACGGAGTCGAAACACATCAGCCGGGGCAGCCCAGGAGAAAGCACAACCCACAGTTCCCTCCCTCACCTTAAAGTTGGCGTCTTCGAAGATAGTTTCGGCATAAAACATCAAGGCGTTGATCCCGGACGCTTGTTGGAAGAACATCATGGCCACCCCAATCAGGAAGGGCTTGTAGATGGAGGGGTTCTTGAACTCGGCAATGCTCATTTCTTGCTACAAAGGGACAGGCAGGTAGTCCTCGACTTACAACAGTTCATTTAGCGGACTGTTCAAAGTTACAACAGCACTGAAAAAGTATTTAGGGGAAGGCTTAATTTTTTTTCTTCGTTTTCCCTCCCCTTCCTCCTAGTTTTCTAATCCCTTTTTTTAATTTCTCTTTTTAGATAGATGAATGGATGGGTGCATACATGCTTTAATATGGGCCCTATGCTTAATAGGTGGATCAAGGTACTTCTCACTGGCCCGGATTTCTCTGTGTGTATTTTATATTTTGGCAAAATAATTAAAAAAGGGGAAAAAAAAGTGAAAACGAAAAGGAAGGCCTTAAGCGATGAGGCCCTTGGGGACTGCCTGGTGGATTCTTCCCTCACCTGTTCGTTGACGTTGGCTTCCATCTCCCGGCATTCCCACTCGTGATCCACCAGTGGGCCCCGCAGGAATTGCAAAGCCGCGATGGCTTCAGACGGCCGGTTCTGGCGTAGCAGGAAGCGAGGGGTTTCGGGCACAAAAGCCATGAGCCCCAGCAGGAAGCAGGGAGGGATGGAGCACAGCACCGCCAGCCAACGCCACTCCAGCGCCATGCCTGTGGGAGGGAGGGAGGACAACTGGTCTTAAGGCCCCCCCCCCGAGGAAAAATATTGGACAAAAACAGGCTCATGGTTGGAAGAGATGATGCGACCACTTATTGTGATTTAAAACCAGAAATATTCCGGTTGGGGATCTTACCTGAAACTCAGAGCAAAGAAAATGTATATTTGATTATTCATATTATAACTGCAGCGAGAATCGTATTTGCTCAAAATTGAAAAAAGGAGCAGACTGCGGTGCTTTCTTTGGGTTTTCAGGATGAAAATTACATAACAGATGTCTTGTTATCCACTTTTTTTCTTCAATCTCGTTCCTTCTTTCCTTCCTTCTTCCCCTCCCTCTCCTTCCTTTCTTTTTCTTTCTTTCTTCCTTTTCTTTTTGTTTCCCTTCCTTCCTTCCTCCCCTCCCTTTCTCTTTCTTTCTTTCCTTCCTTCCTTTTCTCTTTCCTTCCTTCCCTTTTCTTTTTCCTTTTTCTTCCTTCTTACCTTTCTCCTTCCCTTCTTCCTTTCTTCCTCTTTCCCTCCTTCCTTCCTTCTATCCATCCATCCATCCTTCCTTCCTTCCTCTTTTTCCTTCCTTTCTCCTTCCTCACGGTTCCTTCCAGGGAAGATGGGACAAAACGCTTCCCACCCACCAAGATTTAACAACACATCTTAAGCCAGAACATGACCTGCCAGGTAAGCTCCCAGGATTCCAGTTACTACCATCAGCTGAACACACGAACCAAGGACTCCTCGGATCTTGGAATGAGACGTTTCGGATATATATATCTAAGAGATAAGCAAGAAAAATTAAATTAATGGAGAGGACCAGGCAGGTTGTGGAACCTTACTGTCGCCTTCATCTTCCAATTAAAACTGGTAGTTTGCTTATTTTTGCGTCTTGCCTTAATGAGAACAAAAATGAACTTCAAAGACAAGGATTGACTGACTTTAGCTCAACACGAGGTAGCTTAGGTTAATTCCCCAATTCCTATATCCAGGCAGGCGGATGCAGGAACGACTTCTGAACGCTCCTACCTTCTCAGCTGCTATTGCTGATTTAGCGGTAGGGGTTTTCTCTTATCCTCTGGGGCAGGGGTCAGCACCCTTAAACACTCCAAGAGCCATTTGGAGCCGTTTCCCACAGAAGCCAATAATTTAACAACTCGGTCACTCCCTCCCACCCACCCACCTCCTGCTCTGGAATAGGGAGCGAGTCTCCATCCCCCTTACCTTCTCAGGCCAGGTGGGGAGTGACGGGGAGGGCAGGGGCCAGCCAGGTGTGGTGGGATCAGCTGACAGGGAGCCGCAGCAGAAGGGCCGAAAGAGCCGCATGTGGCTCCAGAGCCGCAGATTGCTGACCCCTGCTCTGGGGAAATCACACAGGCAAAAGATGGACACAGGATGCCCCTTACCGGAACTACCAAGGATGTGACGCCACTGGCCAAGCCACACAGCAGCCTTCCCAGGTAAAGCATCCAGATGTTCTGGGCCGAGACAATGATCAAGAAACCGAAAACATACGGGACCGTGCAGAGCATAAGGCTAAGTTTCCGGCCAATTTTGTCCACCACGTATCCTCCGAGTGTCCCGCCAGCTGCGGCCCCCAGCGTGACCACAGACTGCCGAAAGACACAGATGACAAAAAATGAGAAAAGCAGGGAAATGAAACAGCAGGTTCCAGGGGGGCCCGATCGGCTCACAAGTCCTGGTGGCAACTCACCCCAAACCATGACGCTTGCGTATCATCCAGCCTCAGTTCTGGGTTGTGGCTTCGCTTCAAGCTAGGGATGGCCGGCGAGCTGTAGCCCAGCACAAAGCCAAAGCTGAGCGGTCCTAAGACGGCAGCGAAGGTGGCCAAGTAGAGATTGTGGTTTTGGACTTTGCTGTGAGAGAAACGAGGAGGAGACCAATTGGTGGTGAATATCGGGCTGGTTTGGGGCAAAAGGACTCTGATCTACTACCGGGGAACAGAAGCATTAAAAACATGTGGCTTGTTAAGTGTGGCGAGGACTTTGCCCACCGATGTTTCCCTGGCTTTCGTGGGTAAAAGGAGTTTAGGTTGCAGGAAAGGTGCATCTGTTTATGAGTTTGAAGAGCAGACAACTAACTGGATCCACAAGGAATTCCAGCGTTCCTAAGTCAACAGATACGGATAAGCTGTATGGCTTACACCAGGGGTCCGCAACGGCATTGGTGACAGGAAGGGCATCCGGCCAGTAAACGCTCATCTCCATTCAGTTGCCCAGATTCCACCCCGCAAGGGATTATGGGGTCGTAAAAGAAGACGATAGGATAGAGATTCTTCAAATTTATTATTTAGACATTTAATTGCCTTCCCCTCCATCTAGTTGCTGGTGGTGGTGGTGGGGGGGGGGAGACACACACACTGGTGTTCTTCACAATATTGTTATGTCTATTTACAACAATCAAGCTGGCCCATGTGGGCTTCAGCAGAAGTCAGAAACTGAGACAGTTAAGACACAGAGCTCACGAATGGCTCATTGATGGATTGACTGATTGACTGACTGATTGATTCATCCATCCCTCCATCCAATTTCTACTCTGGGCAGCTCATCCTTCAACTGATCTGGCCAGCCTCATTTCAGAAGCAGGAATACATACACACCTCAAATAAACCTCCAGCTGAGAGGGTCTTCCAGCAGCATTCAATTCCGTCTCTGGGTTAGCATCCAAAAGGGGTCTATATTCCTCAGAAGCCATTCTCTTTGGCTGTGCCCCAAAGAAGACGCTTAATGATAGGAAATTGTCCCTTAAGTCCCTTGAAATTATAAGGAGGGGGGGGGGCAAGAAAAAACAACACGAGAAGCAAATCATATGACTTCAAACCACTAGCTTCCTTAGTTATAAAACTGCAGACTCTTGATTTTAATTTTCCATCAGAAAAAGACACACCACTCTCCATTCTTTGCTTTGCTCAAAAAGGAGCTATTTGCAGTGGGCTTATTCCTGGAATACCCTTGAGGACAAGACCATATAATCATCTTTACAGCCAGTAATTCTCTTTCCTATCTCTTTCTTAGACTCAGTTTATTGTCACTTTGAATGTACACTTATCGGCATACACTAAAATGAAACTTCGTTGCATACAGCTTCTTGCTTAGACAGTGACTTCTATTTTCTCTATCTGATCAACCAGAAAAGCAAGAATGAGGAAAAGAGGAAATTATGGTATTGAGGACTGGATGACGGCAGTCTGAAGAAATCTCTCTCGAGAAAAGACCCCCAAATCCTCCCCCCAGAGCTTCACGATTCAGATCAACACACAGCAAGTTCATGTCTTGGCATGACACAAGCTCTCACAAATCACTAGTTTGACACCAGGTAATCTAGCCTTGTCCACTCGGACAGCGCCCCTCCCCTCCATCCAAGCAATGGGTTTCCTTTTGAACCCTCACACCAAACTGGTTCTCTGAATTGGCCCAAAACTGACTAGACCTTAATCAGTTTCACGCCTAAGACTTTTGCCCACCCAATCAGTTCCAGCACAAACCCGTGATTGAAAAAACCCACTTTTTCTGATGTTTGGGGGGGGGGGAAGCAATCTTGTCTATATGTAAGCTGAAATAATTTTGGGTGGGTGGAGGGGCAGCTTTTCTCTGTTGTTTATTTATTTATTTATTTGATTTGTCAATCGCTTACAAGATAATAGGTATAAGTATATACATAGTTATGAATACATGAAATGGGTACATATAAGAAAAATAAAACAAACAATAGGACAGGGACGGTAGGCACGTTGGTGCGCTTATGCACGCCCCCTACAGACCTCTTAGGAAGGGAGTGAGGTCAGTAGTAGACAGTCTAAGGTTAAAGTTTTTGGGGTTTGGGGAAGAAACCACAGAGTCAGGTAGAGTATTCCAGACATTGATCACTCTGTGGTATTTCCTGCAATCAAGTTTGGTGCGGTTAACCTTGAGTTTGTATCTATTGCTCTTGTGTTGTTGTGGTTGAATCTGAAGTATTCATTGACAGGTAGGACTTGCAATGTATGATTTTATATACCATACTTAGATCAGACCGAAGGCGGCATAATTCAAGGTTTTCTAGGTCTAGAATTTCAAGTCTGGTGGCATAATTTCTGACATGGATGCCAAGAGGTTGGCATCCTGCGGTCTCTGCCTTTCTGCTCAGAGAGCTTCATGGAAGGTGGGCTATGTAGGGGGGGGAAATGCATTAATCTTGGAAAGCTGGCATTGATCTCCTCCGTTTCCCCTGTTTACTCCCCTTCTGGGGATCAGCTGCCACCCGCGATGCGTCCAAGAGGGAGGGAATGCTCGGGCATTGTAAACACAGGCAGCGGCTGGCTTTTCCCATTGCAACACCCTTCCGCCCTCCAGCTCTGCCAGGCCCCTGAATTCCCAGGTTGGGAAGAGAACTGAGATGCGAATCTTTGCAGAGGGCGCCAGGTTGGGGAGGGATCTGGGCAAAGCGACCATTCCACCCTTCGGCACACCCTTCCAAAGGGACAGTATTGGGAATCCAGAGCATGCAAGACATGCAAAAAAGGGGGACTGTCCCGGAGCCCCCCACTCACCTTTTCCTCCCCCTTCTCCTTTTTTAATTCCAGCCCCCAAGAGCGGCGCTTCCCCGCCGAGCCCAAATCTAACAAGGGCCAATACGTTTGCAGCGGGTTTGCAAGGTGGAACCAAAGACAACGCCCCCCGGCTCCGCTTTCCGGGCGGGGCCACACAAGGCGTAGGACCGGAAGTGCATCGGCGTTAAAAAAGAGAAGAGGCATCTGGTCTTGCTTCTCTTTAGGCCTTTCTAGGAAAAGAAACGGGAAGGGCGCTCTACTCTCTCCATCTCTTCCTCTTCTTTCTGGAGACGCGGGTGGCGTGCGGGGATGACGTCAGTGCCTCAGCGCCGGAAGCTCCCCGGCCAGGACCTCCGCTGGGATCCGGTGGCGGCAGGTACGACCCCCCGAATGAGGCGGCGGGTGGGAAGGAGGGAGGGAGGGACCCGAGGTGGGGGGGGGGGAAGCCTGGGGTAGGGGACCGGGAGAGGGGCACGGGTTGTTATGGAGACCGCCTGCAGCCAGGGGGGCGGGGCCAGCAGGGTGGGAAGGAGGGAGGGGCGGGGAGAGGTTCTCGGGGGGTTGGTGGGGCGGCCACGGAGGCCGCTGGGGGGCAAAGGGGGGGCTGCTATTGCTTGCCCCTCCTTCTCCGTCCAGGGATGAGCCCCAGCCTGGCCTTGGCGAGAAAAAAAGGGGCGTGGGGGCGTCAGAGGTGGGGGGGTCGGGCTTGAGGTCAGAAATCCCTTTTAAATCCCCCTCCCCCCCACAGAAAAGGTCAGAATACAGAATAAAGAGGGTCGGGAGGGACCTTGGAGGTCATCTAGTCCAACACCCCCCCCGGGGTTCAAGCAGGGGGACCCTGCCCCAATCCAGACAAAGGGCGGCTGCCCGAATGGATTTGAATGGCATGAGAATTGCAGTTTCAAGAGAAGGGGCGAAATAGAGCAAGGCGGTCAGGATGTCTGGTTGGGGGATATCCAGTACCCTGGAATATAGAAGGATAGGCTTGGAAGAGGGGACCTCGGAGGTCTTCTAGTCCAACCCCTTGCTCAAGCGGGGGGCGGGGGGAGGAACGGAACGACCCTCTGCTGTTCCAGACGAGCGGCTGCCTGAACGGAGTGGAAGCACAACTGAACAGAGAAAGGGAAAACGAAGTGCGGGCGGTCCTTGACTTACAGCAGTTCATTTAGGGGACCGTCCAAAGTTGCAACGTCGCTGGAAAAAAAAAAGCGACTTTAGGACCCTTTTTCACGCTCACGGCCATTGCAGCACACACCCATCCCGGTCACGTGACTTGCATTCAGGTGCTTGAGCCCTGACTCACATTTATGCCGGTCGCAGCGTCACGGGTCCACTTTTTGCGACCTTCTGACAAAGTCATAAAATGGGGCAAAACTCCCTGAACAAATGTCTTGCTTGAGCAACAACACAAGGGCTCGGTTGGGGTCGAGGGCTACCTGTAACGTGGTCTCTGAAACAACAGCAGGGCGTATGATAGGCATTTGTCAATACCATTGAATATAGAACCATAGGCTTGGAAGGGTCCAGCCCCTTGCTCAAGCAGGGGACCCTATACCATTCCAGGCAAATGGCTGTCCAATCTCTTATAAGGCTCCATATAAACATAATCCAGCAAAAATATAACTCTAAAAGAGACGCTTTAGGTCACACACAGAATAAGTGTGTTGGAAGGGACCTTGGAGACCCCATACCGTGTCAGACAAATGGCTGTCCAGGCTCTTCTTCACAACCTCCCGTGATGGGGCACCCACAACTTCTGGAGGCAGCCGGTGAGGGGGGCTCCTGCCTGTCAGAGGGGATAGGGCGAGGAGAAGGCATCTCTGGTTTATCATCTAGACAGGAAACCAAACCACCAAGGTCAGCACTTCCTTTATTGTAAGGGGGCAGTAACAGCATCTCGCCAAGCATTTCTGAAACCACTTCTCCCTCCCTCCCTCCCTCCCTCCCTTTCGCTCTCCAGAAAACCAGGGAGGGGCCCTTCTGTGTCACTTTCCATGCCCCACCAATTCCTTCTCCGGCTGAATGTTGGCTTGTTTTTGCGGCTCTTCCTCCCAGAGTCTCCAGAGTTTCCTCGCAGCCTATTCCAGCTTTCGAAGAACGCTGGAGTCATGTCTGAACTAGTTCCAGGTAGTCTCTTCCCAGAGAATAAGAGGGGTCTGAAGTGCAGAGCTTGTGGGAAGCAATTGCCCCCACGCTGTGGCTGCAAGTGTTCAATCTTTTGTGGGCAGAAGTGTGCAGGGAATGTAGATAGATTATGGAGGAATATTTGAGATTTTTGTGTTGTAATAGTTGTGTAGAACAAGTTCCTGGAGACAGTTGGCTGCAATCCAGAGCCAGCTTTGTGCTGCATAATGGCCCACGAAACTCAGACCTTTTATGTCATTCCCCTTGTTATGGGCGTTGTTCATTATTACTATTATTTAATTCATATTCATGTTTCCTGTCAGTTTGTTAATCCTTGACAGTTTTCTCCACCCTGCATTAAAATCTCTATAAGTGTTTTATATAATGAAGCAAAGCAAAAACAAAACAAAAGAGACAGCAGGTCGTTTCCATGAGGTGACTTCAGCTTTTTAGCATGAGTGATCAGGTAAAAGGAAGAAAAAAGAAGGGAAGGGAAGGATGAAAGGGTAACGGGAGGGGGAAGGGAGGAAGGGAAGGATGAAAGAGGAAGGGAAGGGGGAAGAATGAAAAGGGAGGAAGAGAAGGAAGAAAGGAAGGATCATTTTAACCATTCTATTTCTTCCCACACACACTTTTTTACCCAAAAGTTTGGCCCCATTTTTTTTTTAAATCTCATTTCTTAATCCTAACTGAAACAACTCAACTCTTGAAAAGTTAATGGAAAATAAAACGAGCTATTTAAGGTCCTATTTCATTTAGGCAAGTTTTGGATCTGCGTTAGCAACCATGGCTTTTAGAGAAAGACTGGGCCTGTACGATATATTTAATTTAGCCATAAATTAGAGACCTTCGGAGGTGGGGTCTTTGGTGCTCTCTGGACTTGGTTGTGAATTTCATGACCCAACTAGGTAACATCATCAGGGCCTTCCCATATCTTGGGTTGCATCCTGATGTTTTCCAGGCAGCCAGAGACGGGTCATTGTAGAGCGACTTTATCTGGAGGACTAGTAGATTCCCTGGGCCAGGCGTGCCTTAGGAGAGCTTGGTGGACCTCTGAGGAGGCTAGGATGGCCTTGGTTACTGTTATTTGTTATTTGAACAGGAGAAATGGCCACAGAGGAAGGTCAACCCCTACTGGGTTCCAAGGAGGAGAAGGAGAATTGGCAGCAACCCACTGAGCACCATCCTATCACAGACAACTATCTAAGGTAGATGCAACCTCTTTGCTAAGCAGCTCAAAGGCTAGGAATAGAAACTGGGAGCAGAGAAGGCACGAGGAGGGTTTCCATTCACCGGTCCTCTTTCCCTTGGAGCAGCTGGAGCATCGGATCGCCAAACGAGCCGTTCCTTTTCGGACTTGTGCCCTTCCCTCGTTTAAGTCGGGGGGTCCTTGACATACGATTGCTGTTGACCCCCAATTTTCTGTTGCTAAGTGGGACGGTTTTTCCAGTGAGTTTTGCCCCCTGTATAAAATTCAATGGTTTTTTTTTTACGACCTTCCTTGCCACAGATGTTAAGGGATGCCCTGCAGGGGTTTAAGTTAGCGACACGGTCGTTGAGCGAATCTGGCTCCCCCCCTCGATTTGGCCTGTCGGAAGGCCGCCAAAGGGAATCACGTGACCCCAGGGACACCGCAATTAAATGCGAACCAGTTGCCAAGTGTCCGATCACGTGACCCCAGGGAGGCTGCCATGGTTTTGCATGCAGGGGGTGGGATTCAGCCGGTTTGGACCGGTTCACACGAACCGGGTGTTAAATTTACATTTGGTTCACCAAACCGGTAGTTGAACCGACCAGCTGGCCCTCCCCTCCCAGGAGTCTCCACGCGGCCCACGTTGGATGCAGGTAAGTACAGGGTCCCTGCGGAGGCTCTGGGAGGGCTGTTTCCGGCTTCCAGAGGGCCTCCGGTTTCCGGGGGAGGCCATTTTCACCCTTCGAGAGGCCCGGAGGAAGGCAAAAAGTGGCCCTCCCAGAAGTTCCGGTAGGCCACGCCCACCCAGCAACCAGGCAGCGAACCAGTTGCTGGGAGTTTTGAATCCCATCCTTGTTTGCATGCGAAAAAGGGTCCTAAGTCCCTATTTTCCGGGGCCGTTGTAAGTTTGAATGAACGGTTGTAAGTCAAGGACTCGGAGCACCGCGCAGGCTTTGGGGCGTGGGTGTGTTTAAGGTCTTTGTAGCAACCTTTGCCTTGGGCTTTGGAGTCGAACTAATCCCCTTGTTTTTGATGTCCCGCAGGTAAATGTTTCCATTGCCTTATGGAGAGAAAGGAGTTTGAAGCATGGCTTGATAACCTTTCTGTCACGTTTCTCTCTCTGGTGGACTTGCAGAAAAATGAGGCGCTGGACCACCTGATCGCCCTGAGTGGGGCCGCCCAGCTCAAGCACCTCTCCAACAACCTCGAGGCGCTTCTCAAGCGGGACTTCCTCAAACTGCTCCCGCTGGAGCTGAGCTTCTATTTGCTCAAATGGCTCGACCCTCAGACCTTACTCACCTGCTGCCTCGTCTCTAAGCAATGGAACAAGGTCATCAGTGCCTGCCTGGAGGTGTGGCAGGTGGCCTGTCGGAACCTGGGTTGGCAGATCGATGACTCTGTTCAGGAGGCCCTGCACTGGAAAAAGGTCTACCTGAAGGCCAACCTGAGGATGAAGCAGCTGGAGAGCCACGAGGCCTTTGAAACCTCCTCCTTGATTGGGCACAGTGCCAGGGTGTACGCACTTTACTATAAAGATGGACTCCTTTGTACAGGTAGGGAAGTCCGCCCAGGTCCAGAAACTAAGTGAGTGGCGTGCGAGATTTGGAGGTGCTCTTTAGTCGAAGCCTACGGGTTGTAATGTGGAATCGAACCCAGGACGCCCCCAAACCTGGTGCTTCCTGCATCGAAAGGATTCTGTTCTGACCCAGCTCCCCAAACACGACAAACCCTCTGTAGCTGAAGCAGTGATTCCTTTCTTAGGAGCCCCAGCGAAACGTTTCTCTTTCACCACAAGTCCAACTGGCAGGGGAGATGAATTGTCTCCACCCGCTGCCTTTTATCCCCAGAGCTAGGGTGGGGCTTCTCTAGCAGCGGTGGCTCTTCCGTCCCAAGGACCGGCCCGTAGATTTCCACTGCTCTCCTCTCCTCTGCCTTCTGTGCATCCACGCGTGAGGCACTGGACCCAGCTGTTCCTCCTCTTCCTCATCAGCCACTTCCAGACCTGGGGGCTGTTGACTCTCCATCTGAGGGCTGACGGACGGCCCAGCCTCGGCCTCCCTCTCTCTCTCTCTCTCTCTGACAGCTCCGTTCCCTCTTCCCCCTCAGAGCTCCCAGGTTGCTGACCCTGACTCCCATGCCTCCTCCTCCTCCTCCTCCTCTGATTCAGCTGCTGGAGGGGCTGGCAGCCAGCAGGCCACAACATAACCTTTCTTTTCTTCCCATGGGGCTGTAGGTTCAGACGACTTGTCGGCCAAGCTGTGGGATGTGAGCACGGGGCAGTGCGTCTACGGCATCCAGACCCACACGTGTGCAGCGGTCAAGTTTGATGAGCAGAAGCTGGTCACCGGCTCGTTCGATAACACAGTAGCCTGCTGGGAATGGAGCTCGGGAGCCAAGACCCAGCATTTCCGAGGCCACACCGGGGCAGGTACGTCGGGGTTTTGGGGAGAGTGTCACGTCAGTTACGCAATTGTTTATGTAGTCTTGTCACTTGGAGCGGCTTCCTTGGTTTAGCCATCATTCCGCCACCCATCTTGCAGGCTGCTTAGGACAAAAAATGCCAGTAGAGGAAAGTAGTTCTAGCTCAGAATTGAAGTGATGGGTCCTTGGTGCTCTCTGAGCTTGGTGGTTTTCTTGCAGACGTCTCATGACCAAACTAGGTAGCATCATCAGTGCTAGAAGGGAGTGAGGTAGGTGGAATGAACGAGGAGAAAGAGGAGCGCAGGGGGTCCTTAGTGCTCTCTGAGCTTGGTGGTTTTCTTGCAGACGTCTCATGACCAAACTAGGTAGCATCATCAGTATGAGTCATCAACACTAACACTGCCAGCACTGATGATGTGACCACGTTTGGTCATGAACCGCCTGCAAGAAAACAACCCAGCTCACCGAGCGCCAAGCACCTCCCATGCCAGTGTGTCCCTTGGCACTCTGACCCCCTTCAAAATACTCTTCAGATTCTACCTCTTGGAGAATCTTTGGCACAGTCCGTTCTCACCCATGGCTGCGAAATCGAACGAAGGCCTTTTTTGTCCTCTAGTTTTCAGCGTGGATTACAACGACGAGCTGGATATCCTGGTGAGCGGCTCAGCGGATTTCACGGTGAAAGTCTGGGCCTTATCGACCAGCGTCTGCCTCAACACGCTGACCGGGCACACGGAGTGGGTCACAAAGGTGAATAGCCTTTCTCCTTCCCCCAAGACTCCCTCTTGCATGGAATAGAATAGAATGTAGAATATAGAATAGAATAGAATTAGAGTAGAACGCAGAATAGAATAGAATATTGGAATATAGAATAGAATAGAATGCTGAATAGCCTAGCATAACATAGAATAGAATTCTTTATTGGCTAAGCGTGGTTAGATGCACAAGGAATTCATCTTCGGTGCATAAACTCTCAGTGTACATAAAAGCTATAGGTGATAAATCATCATAGTCACTTAACAACAGAAATGTTGGGCACAGTTGTGGTCACCAGCTGAGGACTAGCCAGAATAGCACCTGCTGTTTTCCTGTCACTGGAGGATGGAAGGATTTACTTTCCTGATGACTGTATTCCACCGTTCACTCAGAGCTGAAGAAGCTTCTTGGGTGAGAAGTGAAACCTTCTCAAAGAGAAACCAAAGCCAAGTTGCCTCTTGAAAAAGCCCGTTTGGGTGTCCCTGTGCCTGGTTGTTTTGGCCTGTAATGCCCATGGGCAGGAGCTGAAACAGTTTTTATGTCAAGGGTGTGATATTCTCTCAGCCCTCCTTCAGACCCACAGAACCAACAGGTCTTCCACGCGGCAGCCTTACTCCTCCTTGTTTGCAGAGGGCATCAAATCTGACTCTGTGAATCAGGCTCAGGAAATACAATCTGAGTGCACCGGAACAAATCTTGAATGTGTTAAGTTGGCTTGTCTCGTGTAGCTGCCAGCATCCTTACCGAAGCCACTTTTTGTTCTAATGGCAGGTGGTCTTACAAGAGAGCAAAGTCAAATCCCTCATGCACAGCCCTGGCGACTACATCCTCTTAAGCGCGGATAAATACGAAATCAAGGTACGTCCCGCTTTTGATTTACCAGGCTCCGGAATTGGGGGGAGGAGTGGGTCGGTGTTTGAGGACTATATGAACACGGGTCGTTCTCCACTTAACGACCACAATGGAGCCCAACACTTCCATTGCTAAGCGAGACAGACGTTAAGTGAGTCTCGCCCCGTTTTACGACCTTTCTGGCCACGGTCGTTCAGTGAATCACTGCCGTCGTTAAGTCAGTGGCACGGCTGTTAGGCGAACTGGGCTCCCCTATTGACTCTGCTTGTGAGAAGGTCGCAAAAGGGGATCGCAGGACCCTGGGACACATCGTTCCATAGCGAAGCACGGGCATTGAGCTAGTGTGAGATATTTTGCAGTGTAGAAAAGAAAAGGGGACATTTGGGAGAGGAACGGTTCTTTCAGGGTAGGTTTTGAGGTGATGTGCTCATGCTAGGCTGTGGGCTTTTCTGAAAAGTTAGTGGCTAAAAGAAAGTGAGACATGGCAGAAGGCTGCGTTGCCACAATTCCCTGGTTTTCTAATTTCCCCTTTGTTGTTGCTGCAGATCTGGCCCATTGGAAGAGAGATCAACTGCAGATGTTTGAAAACCTTGACAGTTTCTGAAGACCGGAGCATCTCTTTGCAGCCTCGGCTACACTTCGATGGGAAATACATTGTGTGCAGCTCGGCCATCGGGCTGTACCAGTGGGACTTCGCCAGCTACGATATCCTCAGGTAGCCATTCCGAGTTTAAAATGGGACGGTGGGAAGGGGACCTCGTTGCCCGCTGCTTCTTTTATACCCAGAATGCGCGGGGGAGGCCTTGCAACGAGCTGAGCTGAGCTATTTTCTTGGTGGATCGGTAGTTGTTGAATATCACATTGGCAAATCTTCCCTGGAGGCCCTAAGATGCTTCTGGTACTTGCTGTATCCTGTCCGGACTGTCTGGTGCTCTGTGAGCTTGGTGGTTTTCTTGCAGACGTTTCCTTACCCAACTAGGTAACATCATCAGGGCTAGAAGGCAGTTGGGTTTGTGGAGTGGAGGAGGAGGATTGTGGAGTCCTTGATGCTCTCTGGGCTTAGTAATTTTCTTGCAGACATTTCATTACCAAACTAGGTAACATTATCAGTGCTAGGAGGGAGTGGGGTCTGTTCTTTTTATATATTATTGGCTTTCCCTGTCAGTGTTGGTAGATGTATTCTTTTTGGTCCTAATCCTGTTGTATTGCCCACTCTGAAGGTTTCATGGACTCATGTGTGATTAAATGTCTGGTCTCTTTTATGTACAATTACTATTGTCAGATCGGTATGGTCCCGTTTCTCTGAATGTAGCTGTTTTGTGACACTGTCTGTAAAATTAGGCAGACCTTGGTCATGATTTTACCATCAATTGTAATGTATTACATGCCCTGTAATGTTCGGTTCTGTTTTATTGTATTTGCTGTGTTAATGTTTTGTGCTGGTTTTGTGCTGGCCTCTGACTGAAATAGATTGAATGATTGATTGATTGATTGATTGAGTGTTCTTGGTGGTTCCTTGATTAGGCTGTTGTTTACTGGCTAGCATATTTGCATTGGTAAGTCCTGGATTAGTATTAAACTGGGTGTTAATCTCTGCTTGTTTGGGTGTTGGCTGCTGGTGAGAAAGTGTTTATGCTCTTTTCTTCTGTTTTTTTTTTCTCCCCCTTCCTGCAGGGTTATCAAACCACCTGAATTTGCAAACCTGTCCTTGCTGGGCTTCGGTGACATTTTCGCCCTCCTGTTTGATAATCACTACCTGTACATCATGGACCTGAGGACAGAAAAATTGATCAGCCGTTGGCCACTGCCAGAATACCGGAAGTCGAAGAGAGGTTCGAGCTTCTTGGCGGGAGAAATGTCTTGGCTGGATGGCTTGGACGGTCAAAACGATATGGGCTTGGTGTTTGCCACAAGCATGCCTGACCACAGCATCCACCTGGTCTTGTGGAAGGAACATGGCTGAACTCAGCCAACGGACTCGGGGGTGTGGCTTTATATATATATATATATAAATATATATAAATATATATAATAAAAAATAAAAATAAAAAGAGAACAGAGACTGCCTGCAACGAATCCAAAGGACAATGCTTTGCATGAACCAAAGTTAAGACGAGGTTTCATCCTGCAACGCAAAATCTTTTTTTTTTAACCATTTTTTTCCCAATGCTATTTTGGAGAGGAGAGAGAAGCCTATTCAATTTCTTTCTTTTTCTCAGAGTGAAGGTATCCCAGCATCTTGACAGGTTCCAACATTGGAGATCTCTCTCACTCTCTCTCTGTGTCTCTGTGTGTGGGGGTGTCTTTCTCTCTCTCTCTCTCTCTTTCTCTCTCATACACACATATATTTGTGTTCAAATATATCCATTTGAGTATATTTGGTTTTGGGGTTTCTTAGGGGTTGGCAGGGAAAAAAACCCAATGCATTTGAAATTTGAAATGCATTTCTTTCTCCCCCCCCTTCCTGTTTGGAGAAAAAAAAAGGTTAATCGAATTTACTTGTTTTTTTTTTTTTTTAATTAAAAAAAAACGGCTCTGATTCACTGCCATTATGTAAGATTTGGATACCGCTGGGCCTTGACACGCAACCACCACCGAGCCCCAAATCTCCATTGTTAAGCAAGACCGTTGTTGAGCGAATTTTGCCTGCTTTTACCACCTTGAGTTGTTCAGTGAAATCGCTGCGCTTGTTAAGTTTGTCACGTGGTTGTTAAGCCAATCCCCTTTGACTTTGCTTGTCCGAAGGTCGTAAAATGGGGATCGCGTGATTCTGGGATGTTGCAACCTTCCTAAATATGAGTCGTTTGCCAAGTGGCCAAATTTTGATCTTATGATCCTGGTCATAAAAGTGGGGGGGGGGGGGGGGGGGAAACGGTCATAGATCACTTTTTTCTCGGTGCTGTTTTAACTTGGAACGGTCACAGGACGAACTGTTGCAAGCCAAGGACTGCCTGCCCGGCTAAAAGAAATGCTGAGTAATTTCTCTCCAATTCACCCAGTTTCAGAAATTTAATGAGCCACGGTGGTTGGCCTGGGAGAACCTTTCGGCTTTGTACCCTTCCCTGCATAGGAGAATTGAAAGCAGGCCATCCTGCGGGAGAGTTAGAAAATAAGATTTCTTCCCCCCCCTCTGCTGAAGAGGTGATTGGTCAGACCAAGCCAGCTCTTTTGGACTCCAGCATTTTGGGGACAGTGACAGAGAAACAGCAGGTGCTATAGTAGGGCTAGTCCTTGGCTTACGACCACAACTGGGCACAACGTTTCCATGGTTAAGTAAGCCATTTGTTGAGTGAGTTTTCCCCCATTTTACAACTTTTCTTTGGCACGGCTGTTAAGGGAATTGCCGTGGTAAGTTGGCAACACGGTTGTTAAGGAAACGATGGGAACTTACTGATCTAACTATGCGGTCAGTTTAGTTTTTGAGAGGAAAATGGAGATGGGGGATTTGTGCCTCTGCCTACCAGCATCCATCGGTATTCCTCTGGCTAGCGTCCTGTCAGTGTGTGAGAGTTGAGGGCTGTTTGGAAACTGCTGTATGAGCCAGGAGACAGCAAGGAACCTGGACGTGGCTTAGCTCAGCTGTTCTGTACTAAAAGCTGCTTGGTGCTGTGAAACTGAAACTCCTCTGTGTTTTGCATTTGGAAGAGATTTATTTTCAGGTGGGGAGGGGGAGTAGAACTCCTTAGCACCAGAGCGTGTGAATAATAATATAGGAAATTCTAATGCCCTGATGGTCATTTTGAAAAATCCTTTCTTAGCGAGCATCTAGAAGCCAAAAGGAACATAGGTGCCAAATTTCAAGTTTGTAGGCTTTACGATACTGAAGATTTTATGATGATGTGTGGGCGGTATTTCATGTGTGTGTGTGTAAGTTCACATCGTCACAAGCATGAAAAACAGGCAATATATTACGAGAATCAACAGCCTAAGGTTTGGTTAGTTTTTTCTGGGGGTTTTTGGTACCGTGCCCAGCTCTACCTTTGGGTTTCCATGAAAACCAAAATACACATTCATTAAGGTTAATGATGGGTAAATGCCTTTGTGTTAATGTGACTCAATCCACCAACACCTTTTTTTTGTCTTTAGGGAGTTGCTCGCAAGCGTTCTCATGTTACACAAACAATGGCCAATGTCAAAAGAAAAAGAGTCAAACCAGAGTCAAGATGAGGCCAATCCAGCATGACTTTTGAGGTGCAAAACTTGGCTGAAAAGGCAACTACAGCTAGTCCTTGACTTACACCAGGTTTATATGAGGCATGGAAGCCATTATTTTTTTCTCCTCCTGCTAGGATAATGGAGAGGCCACCAATCTTAAGCTGTAATTGATTACAGTTACTGTAATTAATCAGTTACCACTGATTGATCCTGCAACTTGGGAAGCCATCAGCCTTGGGGTTGTGAGCATGATTTCTCTTGTTGCGTTCCGCCATTCAGTCAAACCCAAATGTCCTTTCTGAAAAGGTAGAAAGCAAGGAAAGGAGGCGGTATGAATAATTCAGGACTGTGAGTGACTTCTTGGAATCTGTTCAGCTCTTAAATGTTTTAATTTTTGGAGTCCTTTTTCCGTAATGCAATCGTTTCAGACTCTTGTTGCCACTCCTGGCTGATTCACTGCAAGCAACTCTTTCCGTGAAGTCTCTTTCAATGCTTGGCTTTTCCAAGTGGTGTGAAAAGACAATTGTTTACAAGAAGACCTGGGGACGGTTCTTAGCTGGTTCAACAGTTTTGAGGTTTCTTATTTTTACAACAAACCATATCTTGGAAGGACCCAGGAAATGTATAGTTAAATGAGAACCCGTTAAACCAAGTTTGAGGACGCTGCCAAGGACGAAGGATTTATGGCAAGATGGAAACCTTCCTCAATGCCATCGTAAGTGAAAATGAGCGTACGTGTTGCAAGCATGAACATGGAACTTTCTGCCTTGGGAGAAAGTATCTAGCAAAGATCTCAACTTATAGGTTCTATGCAGATCAAATCTAGCACTATACATGAGTTTGAAACACAACCGAAGAAAATGCTTGAGAACTGGTGGCGTTCTTATTCAAGTACACTTAAGGCCTTTATAATCCTTCCATCATGATTTGAATGGTGATCATCCACCTGTAAAATAAGCATGGATTTCTTGCACCACAGACATGAAAATTTGGGCAAGATTTCCATTGCCCAGGGCAATTATTCCTCCCTCAATTTCTTTTGCATACCTAAGCTTCAGTAACAACATTGAGTAATCACCATATGGTTAAAAAAACATACAAAATTTATTCTTTGTTCACATGGAGATGGATTGCCCTGGTTCCTATTTTTTTTCTCGGCTTCCCTGAAATGTTCCTGCTACAAAGACAGTCCCCACCCCCAGCCTTTGCAGCAGGAAAAAGAAACTTCATAGCTTGAAAAAAAGGCATCTTGACATCAGAGTAATAATAATTTGTACTTGATAAGTTCTGCTGAAAACACAAGGGATGATCCACATAATTTTTGATTGTCCAAACTGAAGCTATTTCTGTGAAAAACAGGATACTGGAAGAACAAGTTATACAAACCTTACTTATTCAAATTTGATATCAGACTCATCCCACTCTAAAATAACTAAATTTTCTTGACAATCCCATTCTTCACAGAGGAAGAAATAACCACAATTTTGTTACAGGCATGATGCCTAAGGATGCTTTCAATTAAAAATCTTGGTGGGTTTTCTTTTTATTTTTTTGTCCCAAAGGTGCTTTTTCAAAAGGCACCGGTCTTTGTTTTTCCTTGAAGATGTTTCACTTCTTACCCAAAAGCTTTTTTCAGCTCAGAAGAAGCTTCTTGGATGAGAAATGTCTTCAAGGAAAAACAAACAGTTGCCTTTTGAAAAAGCATATTTGGGACGGCCATGACTTAGATGACAAAGAATCTTGATAGACATTTTTTTTGTTTTGTTTTCTTTTTATTCTGGGATACTGCCTTAAGTGACTAAACTGAATTTTAAGCAACGTAAATTTAGCTCAATAAATGCATTTCATAGTATAAACTATGACACACGTATAACAATAGTACATAGTTATGGAGGAAGTTAACAACCAGTTCAATTTATCAAAATGCTCTTGGTGTGCTTTCCTGACAAAACACAAATGACAGTTAATCTGAGTTAATCCTCTTTTTATTAAACAGCAGATAAAGCAGGTCAGTTTTCTGCAAAACCAGGCTATAAAGAACGAATTGTAGTTTTAATCCCCCTGATTTCCTCTAAAGGGGTGAAGGACACACACAGGCCATGTGAAGAAAAACACTTCCTTGTCGGGCGATTTTGTTCAAGTGAAAAACCAAACTTTTTAAAAGATTTTGGCAAGGCTTCTCAAGAACATGCTCCAAATGGAGATGTTATCGACCTGATTGCCGAGAACATGATCAAAAACCTTATTCACGTTGCTAATCAGCGATAGGTTGAACCTCCAAATGGTTGTGTCCCTCATGAGATACTGTTCCCCAAATTCACTTTCGAGGTGTTTCCTACAGTTGTAAAGAATTGCAACGTCCCTGGATACTTCAAGCGTTCGGCCGTATCCTTTGAGGACGGAATGGCTGGATGCCTGAACCACACTCCTCGGGTTTACAATCATTTTCTTCAAAATATTGATGTGCAGTTTATTGGGCTCGCGATAAACATGCCGCAATATGTTAACTCCCGGGATGGTTTTCCAGAGACTGCTGTTGAATTTATCCAAAGACGAAAATACATTCTGAGAGAAAAAGTGACTCTCAAAAAAGAAGATGCCAACTCCTGGATTTTGATCCTCAAGGCTATCAATCATCGTTTTCCAGTTTGGGTGTTTTAAGGGAAGGATAATTTCATTGAAATCATTAAAAACCACGTATTTGCTTCGGTACATATTGCGGTAAATGCAGTCGTTTAGAACGGTGGTTTTCCCGTAGCCCCAGTCCTGGTAAGAATACCAAAAAGAAGACAAGTGCACATAGGAAGTAATTGGCCAAGGGATGACCTCCACAGTGCCTTCTTCAACATAAAAATGTAAGATTTGGTCCATGAGCGAGCTGCAGTTCATTTTGTAAAGGTACACTTTCTTGGCCCCGAGGGTTTTATACATTTCCACGCTCTGCACGAACTGTAAGGCGTTGTCGTAATTCTCAGGCATGACTGACAGACAGACGGTGTATTCCATCACAAAAGAAGTCCTGGCGACCCGGTTATTGATTTCAAACCAGGGCAGCTCAGCCATGGATCCTTTGGTAGATGGATGAATGGACATGTACTGTGGCAAGCAGCGATGTGGTTCCAGACACACAATATCTGCCCCGCCAACCGGGAGACCAAATCTCTCCGGATGAATGTCTACGCTGGCCCGAATGATAGCAATGCGGTTGTTATGACTGCAACAAAACCAGCAGTAAAGGTCCTGGATTTTTTTGTAATGTACCATTGCAATTGCCCGGGTGAGGTTTTGTTGCCGGTTATCGTGATACAACGAAACGACAAAGGTTTTGTTGTGTTTTAAGGCGGTGATGGTACCGTTGACCAACTCACCTCTGCAAGGGCCCAAGGTTAGCTGGGTTTGTCGGGCTGGGTGCAACGGCAGCCTTCTGGGGTACATTTCAAAGAAGAGAAGAATTAGGAAAGGGATAGGCATCCAAATCATCTTGCTCTTAAAGCGAGGCATCTTATTCCTTTGATGTTGCTACAAAATATATATAGATATATATACATATAGGATAAATGAGAGGTGTTAGTAAAATTACATTGTTCCTCCTTAAAAAAATGACACCCCCCCCTTAAAAACAAAGAATTTTCACAAGGAATCTTTCGAACTCTCTAAAATACAATGTAAACTGAACAGTGAGCTTGTAAATTTATACAGGTGTGTCTGTTTCAACTTGAGCGCTTCCTGAAAACAGCCGCCTCTTGCTTTCTTTGAAAAGCATTTTAACAAAAGCCCAGCTGCCACATCCAGGATCACCTGTTCCACCTGGTGACTGAATAACTCGATTTTATTAGGCCTTAACAAGACCTACTTTGAGCACCATAGATGGAACCTACCAATAAAGGGGAATATTTGCAGATCGGGGTTGAAACAACATTATCAGTGTTAGGAACCAGTGGGTCCACCAGTACTGATGATGTTAGCTAGTTGGGTAATGAAACGTCGGCAAGAAAACCACCAAGCTCAGGGACCCTTCAGATTGAATCTAAGCACACCTGCTATGCATGCTTAATGTGCAAAATTACACCCCCAGATGAACATTAACTATATCTTATTTATATATCTGTTATCTATATATTTCTTTGTATATTTATATATCATCTACCTTTATGTTTATATCATCTATATTAATATCTACATATCTGTAAATTACAACTAATCTATCAATATCTGTATCCATATCTATACCTATCTTAATATCTATATTTTCTATTAATCTTTCTATCAACAACTTTATTTCTCAATCTATATCAATCATCTGTATATATTATTGATATCTATTATACATCATTTATATTGCTTATCTCTATATATCAACATCTATATAACTATATCAATTTCAGCTACATTTATATAATCTAAATATCAATTATCATCACCTTTCTCTAATTCTCATCTACATATATTTCCATCAATTGTAGATATTATATCTGCCAATGTCAATATCAGCTATATTAACAATATTTCTAGCAAAATCTCTGTCTCCATCTATCATCTATTTTTTATCTATATATTTATCTATCAATATGTTACCTGTACATATTATATCTATATCTCTCAATATCAATACCAACTATATTTCTATCCATATCAGCTATATTTATTATCAATATCTCTAACAAACTATCATCTACTTCTTGATCTATATATTCTATATTTCCATATATTTCTATCTGTATTGATTATATATATATATATATATATATTATAGTAATATATATGTGTGTGTGTATATATATATATTACATACACACACATATGTATGTATATGTATATGTGTGTGTGTGTGTGTGTGTGTGTGTGTATATATATATATATATATATATATATATATATATATATATATATCCAACCCAATATCAACTGTATATCTAAATTTATACACACACACATACATATACACACAAACACCCTATTTCTCAATTTGCCCCATTAAATATTTTCTTTTTTGCTGAAGAACACACTAAAAAAAGTGAAATTACTTCCTTTTTCCATAATCATCTTTCCTTTTTTTTTTATCGGCCTCCAAAATGTCTGACTATTCTAGAAAATATGGCGATGGAGGGAATGGATAGAAATAAAATAGATTTAATTGAATCTAAACCAACTCAGGAAACTTTCAAACGGTTGAGGGAGCTGAAGCCGGGGGGGGGGGGTGTAGAATCCTGATTATTTCCCTGACATTAAAGGCTGATTAAAAAAATATATGCTAGGAGAGTAAAAATCAACCCTAAAATCCTCACCTCAAGGATTTCCTCAGGAGGCTGAAGAAAAATGCTATTTTTTTCACCCCTCAAAAGAAAAAAGGAAGAAATGGAGTTAACCTGAAGGGAGTAATGTGAGGAAAGGAGGGAGAGAGGAATAAAAGTGCATATAAGAATTCCAGCCTTTCTCTCTCTCTCTCTTAATAAAACTGTCCAAAATGGTGGAAAATGACGCCATCATGGCAGCCTCTTTGTTCCTCCTAAAGGGTGGAAGAAGTGCTATAATCATGTAAACTTAAAAGGGCCCTTTCTTCCAAATTATCTTATTTATCTACACTGTCTGTCTGTCATCTCTCTCTATATATAGAGAGATATATATGAAGATATATATATAAAGATATATATATATATATATATAAAGATATATATCTTTCTATCTTCTCTTATCTCTTGTCTATATTTATGTATTTATATTTATCTCTATTTCTATCTCTTATGTATCTATCATATTTATTTATTTATCTTCATTTCTATCTTTATTTATATCTATTTATCTATCTTATCTCTTGTCTATGTATCTATCTACCGGTATGTTTATTTCTTTCTACATCTTATGTATCTATCTAATTTATTTATCTCTCTATCTTTATCTATATCTACCATCTATTATCTCTTGTCTATCTTTATGTATCTATATCTCTTTCTAATTTTATGTATCCATCCATATTTATTTATTTATCCCTATCTATCATCCATCTTATCTCTTGTCTGTATGTATCTCTGTTTATCTCTATTTCTATATCTTATGTATCTATCCATATTTATTTATCTATCTATATCTCTAATTTTATTCATTCTATCATCTCTCTCTCTCTCTCTTTATCTATCTGTCATCTGTCTAATCTGTCTGTCTTTGTAATTAGATTTATACAACCACCCAATTAAAAAACTATTCCACACAGCTTTACAAATCTAATGAAATAATGGCTCCTAAATATGTCTGCCATTTTTAGAAGTCCATTCAGATACCACATAAATTGCATACAACGGCTTGGAGCAAAACCTTGCAATTTATGGTCAACATGCCTTTACTGTTAGCAGAAAATGTGAGATGTCAGCCTGGGTGCAGCTGACACAGGTGTGCCAGTCTCCGCCTTCCTAAAGGTATCTTATGGCTATGTACCTTAAAGATCAAATTCACAGCAAATAGCCAAAAATGCAAAACAACCAAAACAACAAAATAAGCAGCTCCGTTTGCAAAATTCAGGAGGAGCTGTTCCTGAATTGATAACTGCCAAGTTCCCCATCCAGTTTCTGTGTAGGCCGGGAGGCCAATGCATTGTTCTTATGAAAAGGTAAAGAATAAAAGTGCTTTGGCGTGCTAAAATGCGGATAGGAGGTTCACAATTGTCACAGCTTAACAAAAGAACAGCTTGGACTGCAAAGCATACACCAGACAGGAAATAGGCCACAGGGGAAAAAACAACGGAGCAAGAACATGGAGACCTTCGAACAAGGGTAAATCCAGAAGAGAATTAATTCCTCAGGGCTCGTCTGACAGTCCTCACCTAAGGCAGAGTTTTGCCCTTCCCATAAGATTGCAAACTATGTTAGAGAATCATGTCTGGTTGGGTTTATCCCGGGGTTGAGAATATTTGGGGTGCTGGTCACCTTTATAATTTTGCAAAAACGGGGAAGGGGGTATAAACACAGTTTCTGGAGAAGATTTTGGTGGTCCACCCTGTAAGCAGCTTGGATGAAACCCAAAGACGTATCTCCTAAAATAGGTTTCTGGGTATGCATCCTCCTCCTTCAGGCGTTGTATCAGAGCAGTTGTCAAAACTTTATGAGACATCATACAGCCCTCCTAGTCAAGATAATACTTGGGAGCTAAATATCTTTAAAAGGTCTGGGGAAGCTTGCTTTTTTGCAGACATTTCATTATCCAAACTAGGTTATCATAAGGGCTGCTAAGGAGTGAGGTTTGCTCTCAGTTTATTACATTACCAGCACTGATGATGTTACCTAGTTGGGTAATGAAACGTCTGCAAGAAAACAACCAGGCTTAGAGCTCTCTAAGGATCCTTCCTGTCAACCCTGAGCTACAAATATTCTCCTTTATAGAGTTAAGGAAGGCCTCCATGCTTTAGGCCAAGGTGAACCTTTAACTAGATATTATTTGCACAAGCATCCAGAGAAGCTACAGTCCTCAACTTATAACCAATCATTGAGTGACTGTCCAAAGTTACAAAGTGAATTCAGGTGCTTGGCTACAGTGTGTATTTATAACAATTGCAGCACCCCAGGAGGATGCACCATTTGCAGGCTTCCCAGCCAGCTTCCCACAAGCCAAGTCAAGGGGGGGGGGGATTCTCTTAAGCACCAGGTGATTCACTTAATGGCAAGATTTGCTTAACAACAGTTGCAAAAAACGTCAGATCATCCGGCACGACTCATGTAAGAACTTCTTTGGTCCCAATTGTGGTTAGAAGTGGAGGACTACCTGATCCAGGGAAGCCCAGGGGAAAATGGGACACGCCATTTCCACATCCTCTCCCTCACAATAGTCTGGCACAAACCTCAACTCAGCTCGTTTCATCTTGGGAGAAACCTGCCTCACCCTCAACATTGCTAAACCAAAAACAATTACAAATGAGTTAGAACGTGCCTTTCCCAGTTTCATCACAAGCAATTTTCCTGCTCTGTGCGTGTGTGTGTATCTGTCTGTCTGTCTGTATCTATCTGTGCACAAAATGAGACAGAAGACAAAATCAGACTGAAAAGTTGCATGCACAAAATCAGACGGAGAAGTTGCATGCTTGCCAGAATATAGAATTAGAAATTTGAAGACTCTTCTATCAAATGCCTTATGATGTGCACCTGGAAATAAATATTATTTTGCCAGCGTACAGAATATGTTTTATCTAATTAAAATTTAATGTGCTTCTCTAAGGCCATCTCTTACAGCCCTTGCTTAAAATCGATATTCAGAATAGCAGCAATTGCAGACTTTTCCTGCTGTGCGTTTTGGGTGCAGCTACACAGAGGGGATGCAAAATCGCAGCGAAGGACACCACAAAGTCAAGAGTCTGCATCAGTATATTTATTGTCCTTCAAAGCTCCCATATGCAACAACTCTTTGGAAAGATAGTTTTGTCCATTTAACAGAAGTTCATGAACACAATTAGGATATAAGCCTCGTAGCCCTGTTTTCAATAAAAGCAAGTTTTTCAGCTGTTGGCACAGATGAACAAAGATACTTACCCTCATTACAGAATTTGCCCTGAGTACATTGAAATATATTTTTTTCTCCAAGGGAAGTACCAGACATACCTTCCATTGTGTTATATCATTAAATCCTGGGTTATACTCGCTAATGGATTTTATCTCAAGGCTTAATAAGCAATTGCCCTGGACATCCCCCATCCATTCTCTATAAGATAAAAAAACAAACCAGAGTCTTGGTTGAACCCACAGTTTATTTCTTATTTATTTCTCCCTCTGGCTTCCCATTTTTTCAGTCAAATACAGATCGATTAGAACAGGAGTTTCCAATCCCTGGGCCTCGGCCCACTAATGTTCGAAGCCAGGCCGCATGAGCAACGGACAAGCGTGTGCAAAGCTCCACTCCAGGAATGGCAGACAAGTGCGCACACGTGAATAACCGAGGGCACTTGAACAGAAGGTGTTTTTACTCGTGTGTGTAGCTCCATTGGCAGAAGTGGAGTTTCACGCGCAAACACAAGCACCCTCCACTCAAACACGAAGCTCCATTTGACACTACTCGCAGCAACGAGCTGTGTGCATGCACACACACACCTGCCACTCTCTCACACACACTCACAAACGCCTCGCACTGCGCCAGGCCACCAAGCTGCAAAAGTCAGACACCTCTAGATTAGAAACCCTGTCTTCTTTTCCCTGATCAATAAGCTTAGGCATCTTAAACATCCGTCTAAGACTAACTGCACCAAAAGATTGTTTTCAAGTTCCGTCGCAGCAGCGAAATTCAAAAAAAAAATGAAACAAACCCATCATAAATACAGAGAATACTACAGAATGAGAACATGCCAGTTGGTGGTATTGTAGTGGTTTGGCCCGGTTTGGGTGGGTGGACCGGTAGTAAAAAATGCTACCATTCGGCCGAACTGGTAGTAAAAAAAGAGTGACTGTTTCGGCCGAAGCAATGTTTTTTTTCCGTTTTTTCCTCTCGATGATCAGCTGTTCTGATGATCAGCTATGCCGGGATCCCCTCACTGTCTTATTGCTTTGCCCAGGAGGCAAAAAGGGACGTGCAGGTATGTGTGTCTGTGTGTGTGTGTGTTGTGTACTCCTCAGCCCCCCCCCTGCTCAATTTTTTGCCTCCGGAGGCTGCCCTGAGGCCCAGGAGGAGCACGTGGGGGGCAGGGGGGGGGGGTTGCTGCAAAAAAGAAGCCACTCCCACCTAGCCATGCCCACAGAACTGGTGGTAAAAATATTTGCATCCCACCCCTGAAACACTCTAGAAATAAAAAGAATGCTACAGAATGAAATGCAGGCCGTCCTCGACATACAACATTTAGGGACCATTCGAAGTAGCAACGGGATTGGGGGAAAAAGTGACTTATGACCGTTTTTCAGACTCTAGAGACTTTGTGGTCACGTGATCCACATTTAGATGCTTGGGGACTGATTCATATTTATGACGGTTGCGGTGTCCTAGGGTCACGTGATCTCCTTCTGTGTCCTTCTGACAAGCACAGTCAACAGGGGAAGCCATTCACTTAACAACTGGTCATTCCCTTGAGAACCACGGTGGCCAGCAAAGTCGTAAAATGGGGCAAAGCTCACTTTAAAAAATGTTTCACTGAAGAGCAGAAAACCTGGGGATCAGTTGCGGTTGTAAGTCGAGGACTACCTGTACTCAAAAATCTCAATGACGGCCAGCAAAGGACTAGCCGTCCGTCTTTTCCACGAAAAGCAGTTGAAGATTTAGGGCGCTGCCCCAAAATAAGCATTTTCCCCCTGAGGTAGAAACAGTGTCAAGATGGAGAGGTAGATGCAACCAATTGAGGAATGTGTGTTTGTGTGCATAATTGTATGTGTGTATGTTAGAGAGAGACTGGACCTAGCCAAGAGGAGGAGTCAAGCAAGGAATTGTCTGGAATCCCTACATGGACACAAGTAGGCGAAGTCTAACCCTCCCATTGAATGCCATTGAACCTTATCTAACCATGGGTAAGTCTGAAATGATTCCCATTCACATGACAGTATAGATGTGAGTGTACACACACACATCCACACACAGAGACACACACAGACACACAGATGCTATTTATGAAGGCACTAACTTTTGTTGCTTTTGCACCTGGTCACAGGCTGCTAAAATACCGGATTTAAGTAAGACATCATTCACTTTTGGGATCAAAGTTTTGTTGTATCTCCAGAAGATTGGGTCTCGAATCAAATCTCTATCGTGCACATCCTTACGTTCGAGGATCCTGCAGTGGAAGTTAAAGGCGAGGTCACTGAGGACCTGGATGGAGGTTCCGTGCTGCTTGAGAACGGAATGGACCGAGGTCTGAATGACTCTGGTTGGATCCAGAATCATTTTCATGTTGTTGAAACTGTGAATGTCGTTGGGTTCCTTGTGGATATGTTCAAAGACGTTAAATCCCGGCACCGCTGCCCAGGACGAAAAGTTGAAAGGAGTCTCGGAGAACACAGTCCGACGGAAGACCTGGTTTTCAAAGAGGAAAACCCCAATTCCCGGATGTTCCTTTTCCAATCTGTCCATCAGGGACTTCCAGTCTTTATCGTTCACGGGAAGAATAAACTCATCGGGGTCAATCAGCAAGAGATATTTGCTTTTAAACATGTTGTGGTAAATGCAGTCGTTCAAGGCCGCGATTTGCCCATAGTAGCCTAAATCTTTCCTTTCCATGGAGTAATGCCAGTGGGTCGAGACGTTCAGGTACAAATCGATGGGCCAAGGTATGATTTCCACGATGCCTTGGGAGATATAATAATCTAGGACTTTCTCCATGAGGGGGCTACAACTGTTCTTGTATATTGTCACCTTTTGGACCCCCAGAAGTCTGTACAGCTCCATGGACTGTACAAACTGCAAGACGTTATCATATTTCCCAAACATGGTAGACATGCAGATCGTGAAGTCTAAAGGGGGCTTCTCTGGGAAGAGGTTTCGGATGGGAAATAGAGCCAGCTGGGTCGATTCCAGCTGGGGATTCCAGGGATGGACAGAGATGAAGTGAGCTTCGCAGTCTTCTGGCTGAAGACAAAGCAGATCGGCCGTGCCGTACGGGAAGTCGAAGCGGTCTACGTGGAAATCAATTTCTCCTTGTACGACTTGAATTCCCTGGCTGTTCTCACAGCAAAAGATGCAGTAAAGCTCCTTGACTTTTTGATGGTGGATTATGCTCAGGACGCGGACGAGATTTCCCTGTCGCCTGTCAGAATAAGGGGTGATGATGAAGCTGTGTCTATCCGGGAGAGGAGTGATTGTGCCGTTGACGAGCTGGCCTTTGCAAAAATCACCGGGACGTATCTTTTGCTTAGCACTGGGATAAATCTTTTGCTTAGCATCTTCATTCCAAGGACCCCAGTCCCTGCTCTTCTTCCAATAATGCAACACAAGGCACAATGTAAGGATGAAAAGAAATCCACAAATTCGAGGGAGCAAGCTCTTTTTTCTCCCACAGATTGACATTTCCTGAAGCTACTGTGGTTCTTTGTTCAGTATTTCATTTCATTTGGCCTAAGAAGGAGGAGGAGGAGGAGGAGGAGGAGGAGGAGGAAGAGAGAGAAGGGATGAGATGCCACCATTGCTACTGCTCATTTTTGCAAGACAAATCCTAATGTTTTGGGGAAGGCTTTCAGTTCTTTTTCCTGTTTTGACCACCTGGAGAGGAAACTAGGGATACTTTGAGGCGTGGGATCATCTTTCTCTCATCTAGGTATTTGGCGCATTCCAACTTCTGGAGGCAAGCCGCTACACGGATTAATTGATCTGGTGTTATAGGATAACAGAATAACCGAACTGGAAGGGGCCTTGGAGGCCTTCTAGTCCAGCCCCCTGCTCAGGCAGGAGACCCTATACTATTTCAGACAAGGGGCTGTCCAGTCTCTTCTTGAAAGCCTCCAGTGTTGGAGCAGCCACAGCCTCTGGAGGGAAGCCATTCCACTCATTCACCATTCTCACTGCTAAGAAGTTTCTCCTTATTTCCTAGGTTCGATCCCTCCGTTGCTTTGGAGAATAGCTTGAGCCCCTCCTCTTCTTTGGGGCAGCCCCTCCAATATTGCACGCTGCTCCCCTGTCCCTCCTAATCCTCCTTTTCTCTAGACTAGACATTATTCCAAAGTACATTTCCTTAACTTTTCTCTGTCCCTTACACCCAAAGAAGAGAGCCACATCAACTTACCCCAAAGGCCAACCGGTACCTTATTTAGAGTAACCGCACCTGACTCATCCAACACAACCGGTGTGCTTAAGTGTGTCCAAAACGCCGCAAGACCCAACCCACAATGAGCCCAGCACTTTCTCCGCTGTATCTTCTTTTTCTTCCCTTGTTGACATTTCTTTGTTCTCCATGGCTCTTAAAACGGTTTGCCCAAATGGGAATCCTTTTCGTGCCAGACGAAACACTGATGGTACTTATTTTAACTATTTTTACAGTCTGCAAAAACATCCACAGCCCTGGGCAAGCTTGCAAACGGGCAGAGAAGCTAGCAAAATACACAACCGCTCTTGCTAAGGGTGTTTCTGCTCAGCAGGTTTCAACCTCTGCCTCTGCTCTCTGTCATCTTTTTGTTAGGATGCATTTAGCACTTGCGGGAACAAATGTGCTGATCCCAGAGGAGAGGACTAGAAAAACAGCTTCCACACTGCCAAGAAAACAGTGCAGCTTTGTTGCTCGATGAGATTTCTCATGGTTGATTTCAAAGGATTGATTTCAAACGATTGGTTTCAAAATGAGCGGTAGAACAGAATAACAGAGTTGGAAGGATTCTAGTCTAGTATTTGCCATACACTACATAAATACACGATTTTAAAAAACCTCCAGTGGTGGAGCATCCGCAACTGGAGACAAGCCATTCCAATGATTAATTGTTCTAATGGCAGGATATTTCTCTGGCTCCATTTTCCCTCTGTCTGCAAACCCACCCAGATTACACCAGCCGTTTTTCCAAGCTGCCTCTTCCTCCATGCCATCCAGTGGTGCATTAACTTAATTAAGCAGACTAAGCACGTACTTAGGGCACCAGGCCCCAAAGGGGGCACCTCAAAAACTTTCAGGTAGCCTAAGTTTGGTTTCATTTGTACAGTATGTACAAAGGTGGGGGGCACCAAGATTTGTCAGTGCTTAATGCACCAGTGAGCCAGAGGTGGGCATTCAGCCGGTTCTGACCAGTTCTGGAGAACTGGCAGCGGAAGCTTTGAGTAGTTTGGAGAACCAGCCAATCCCACCTCCGACTGGCCCCGCCAACCCCATCTCTTCTCCGCCTCCCATTGAGTCCCAGCTGATCGGCGGGGTCTTCTTTGGTTGCCCTGCACAGGAGAACAGAGCTGGAAAGCAGGTCGGTGGGGTGGGGAGGGAAGGGGGATTTTGCAGTATCCTTCCCCTGCCACGCCCACCAAGCCACGCCCACAGAACCTGTAGTAACAACGTTTGAATCCCATCGCTGCCTTAATCAGCCACTGATGCCATCACAACCCTAACATGTTTACAGTGGAAAATGGGAGATACAATCAAACACGCCTAGAGGCACATTGGTTGGGACGTGTTGAGACACGATAAAGAAGATTCTTGCCAGCTCAAAGATTAATCTTCTCCCCACTTCTGAATCCAAGCCTGAACAAGCCCATTGCACGATCTCGCAATAGCACATGTGCTGAAAGAAAAGGCAGATTTTTAAGCCGTTTAAGAGGCCCCACAAAGCCAGTCTACAGAAAAGAAGGACTAGCAGCCTTCCAGTGTTTGAGGGGCTGCCCCAAAGAGGAGAGAGGTATAACTTATTTTCCAAAGCACCAAAAGGCAAGGCAAGAAATGACTGAGCGGGACAAATGAAGGCAAGAAGCCACCTGGACTTAAGGGGAAACTTCCTAATCAGTGGAACAGCTTGCCACCAGAAATTGTGGGTACTCCAGTTTTTAAGAGAAGATTGGACAGCCATTTGTCTGAAATGGTATAGGGTCTCCGGCCTGAGTCGGGGGAGGGGTTGGACTAGAAGACCTCTGAGGCCCCATCTATTCTGATTGATTGAAGACACAGGCACCCCTCAAACCTTACCCTAGTTGAACTAACTAACCTTTCTCCTCTCTCCACCCCAAGCAATCACTCACTATCAATTATGTGGACATCGAGATGATTTCAATCTTCTGCCACTTCTCCAACGCCTCCAGCCGAAAGTAGATCCCAACATGCGTCAGTCTGAAATGAGAAATGTTAATTATATGTGTCATTAATGATATGTTTAAGTGTGGGGAAGGTGTTGCTTGGTTATTTATCTTTTCAAGTTTTTATTTTTATAGCATATAAAAATTCCAATTTCAATTGAACAGTGTGTTGTCTGGGTACAAATATTTTTAGGATATAATAATCAAAATGTTTACAACAATATTCACTACATTGATGTTAATTACAGTAACAACAACAATAATAATAACTTAACCAATTCAACATGCCTTTCTTATATCACTGATCATATCCATCCATTGCCCCATCTCTCCTGTTTTTTTCCAGCTAGCCATTGGTAAAGTAAGTCCCAAGTCAGAAAGTATTCAGTTTCCTTCTTTTCCTTGATTTGAAACCAGAGATACTTTTGTTGGGCATTTTGCCGGTTCAATATAATAAAGGGAACGCATATTTGATTTTACATAAACTGACTGCAGCTAGAATTGTATTGGTGCCACAATGGAAATGTAAAGAGATCCCAACATATGAAAATGTGACTCAAGAAACGTTAGAATGTGCAGAAATGGACAGGTTAACACTTATAATCAAAGAAAAGAAGGGAAGGTGTTTGCTTTTTTTCTTTCACCGCCCTCCCTTCTTCCTCTTTAATAATTGTTGAAGGGAAGAGAGAGAAAGTGGCACAAGGGGTTACGGAGTAACCCATCCCTAACCGATTTAACAGTTAAGAGAGTTAATCGGTTAACAGTTAACAGTTAACTGTGAGATGCTCTCCTCTCTCACCTACTTGTTATTAATTTATTGTCCTTAAAACTTGGGGATCTCACCAATCTTTCGCTGGGGAAGGGAAAGGGACCTCGATCTCAGAATAACAAAGAGTTGGAAGGACCTTGGAGGTCTTCTAGTCCAGCCCCTATTTTCAGACCAATCTCTTCTTCAGTGATGGAACACCTACAACTTCCACATGTAAGCTGTCCCCCTGATCAATTGTTCTTGCTGTCAGGAAATTTCTCCTTAATTCTAGGTCAGGTTCTTAATTACTTTCGACAGCTCTGTTTAGATCTCTGTCTTCAAGTTGTATTGAAGGCAACTCCCAACAGGCAGGACTTTTACTACGTTAAGCAATAAGCAAAGGGTGCTTTTTCTTTCAGAGCAGAATGGAGCGTCTTCCTACCACCAACCTGTCGTTAAGTTAAGACGGTGGAAGAGCCAGCCGCAACCATTTCATAGTGTCTTCCAACTACAAGAGTTGGAAGACACCTTGGCCAATTTTGCTCAGAGATCCTCGCTCCCTGCCCCATCTCCGCTTCCAGCCCCCATCACCACAGCTTGCTGGCAAACCCACCTACTCACCTCACTCCAAGAACTGGCAGCCTTCTTATCTTCGGTGGGTCTGAGGCTGCTCCAGCCTCTCTCGCAACAGGAAGGAGTGAGTCAGCTGCATCTTCTGCTTCTGAAGTTCTGTTCTTTCCTCATCCTGTTTCAGAGGCACTGGAGAAAAATTTGAATTTCCCTGGGCTCCTAGCAAAGGAAAACAGGACCTCCAGCCCCACTGACAAGCGAGTTTCAGGTTTTTTCATGCTTTCGCTCTAGCTAGCTGGTGGGAGGGAACTATCCCTGTTAGATGAAGGGGAGGTGTAAGGCAGGGTTGGCTTTGGCTTGCTCCTTTTTTGCTTGCTCTTTTTTAGCCTGACATGTACGTGTGTGTGTGTGTGTGTGTGTCTGTGTCTCTGTGTTTGTCTATGTGTCTTTGATTAGGGGTTGGAAGATATGGCTAGATGGTCTGGGACACAGCAATAAATAAATAAATAAATGAATAAATAAGTAAATGAATAAATGAATAAACAAACAAACAAACAATAAATGCTCTGTCATATTGGCAAAAAAAATCAGAAAATAAAATACAGGCTGAATAGTCAAGACCTTGTTGATGACCCAATCTCTGTAAAGGACCTTGGAATACTCACCTCTAATGATCTAAGTGCTAGAGCCCACTGCAACTACATAGCCAAAAAGGCATTAAGAGTTGTTAACCTAATCCTACGTAGCTTTTTCTCTGGTAATATTACACTACTAACTAGAGCATACAAAACATTTGCTAGACCAATACTCGAATACAGTTCATCAGTCTGGAACCCACATTGTGTATCTGATATTAGCACAGTTGAGAAAGTCCAGAAATATTTCACAAGAAGAGTTCTCCACTCCTCTACTCGTTGCAAAATACCTTATGCCACCAGACTCGAAATTCTAGACCTAGAAAACCTTGAATCATGCCGTTTTCGGTCTGATCTAAGTATAGTATATAAAATCATACACTGCAATGTACTGGGAGGCTGTCGCCCTGGCACGCAGCTGCCTTGGTGAGACTTGGCCCGGTGCCATTTAGAAATTGGACTGGGGGTTCTGGACCACCCAGCCGGCCCTGGGAGGCAGGCAGGGGCCGGGCAGGGGCCGGGGAGAGGCAGGCTAGCCAGTCTTTCAGGGGCCCAAAGTGTTTCAGGAAATTACGAGGCTCAGACCTTGGAATCCAAAAATAAGTTGGTTTTATTTGCGCAAACAGTTTAATTAGCTGGATGTCACAAACCCACCGTGCTAAACTCCCTAGCTTGTGGTTTTTTTACAAGCGAGACTAGGTTTGTTGGCAAATTTGACCAATAGATGATCCTTTTGGTTTGGCTTTTCATACTTCCTTGTTCTTTCTCTTGCTAATACCACACATTTCACTCTCTATAAAACTTGTATCATTGTTTCTCTAAAATTAATATATTTTTAAGTCCTGCCTTAAAAGAGAGCAAAGGCAAGGCTGGGAGGTCTTGGTGAGACCTGGCCTGGCAAGTTTAATTTTGCTGCCTTCTCTTGGCCTTTTGGAGCATGTCAACCGATGACATTCCCTGATTAGACAGTTGAGCTCAACAATTTAAAAATAGGTCAGTGTATAAAAACTATGTGATTAAAATTCCTCTGGCAGTTGGACAGTTTGACAGAAATATTTAACAAAAATGTGTGTTGATCATTTGGAAAAAAAAAAAAAAAGTGAACCAGCAGCGTATTTATTGCTTCAATGATGCTATATACACACAGATTTATATAAGAGAAACGATCGAAGAAACCTGTCCTTTTGAATCTCTTTAATTCTTTAATAAAGTCAAACAACAGGAAAAACAAAGGAGAAATGTTGGGGCATTAAACACTTTTAAGATCCCACCCAGGTGGATGAAGATGGGCGAAAAAGGAAATATTTCCAAAGTCCTAATCTTGAACTTTGGAAAGGTCTGGTAAAAAAAAAAAAAAAAAAAGAGGATATGAAAGTGGGGAAATTAATAAACAGATTCATAAGAAGTCAGAGAGAAAGAGGGAAAAAGGGACAAAGGCCTGCCAGTGATTCACACACAGTACTTCCTGCCACCTCCAACGTCGAGCCCTATGGGAAGGTTGAATTCTCCCATCAAAAGGAAAGACACCCCCCCCCCGCCCCCGAATCCATAGGGAAAAATTTTTTGGCTGAAGGAGATCAGGATACTCAGCCAGCCTTTCAATCATTCCTGTCCTCTTGTCCGTCCCTCTTGAGAGAAGCAACTGGGCAGGACCATATCCCAGCTCATATTTTTCTTTCTTGGGACTGCAGAAACAGCCCCGGGGGGTGGTGGTTGGGCCTGGGACATGGTTAGTTTTCAGCCCCACCCCTGTTGTCAAAAGGAAAGGAAGGAGAAGGGTTCACATTAAAAAAGAAAGAAAAAATGCAGTGACAAAAAGGAGAGAGACGGAGGGAGGGAGGGAGGGATGGAAGAGGAGGAAGGAAGGAAAAAGATAAAGAAAGAACGAGGTAGGAGGAAGGAAAAAAGAACAAAGGAAGGAATGAAAGGAAGGAAGGAAGAAGAAAAAGAAACGAAAGGAAGGTATGAATAAAATGATTGAAAGAAAGGAGAATACATGAAGAAAAGAAAGAATTAAGGATGGAAAGAGTGGAGGATGGGAGAAAGGAAGGAAGGAGTAGGAGGAAGGAAGGAAAAAGAAAGGAAGGCAAAAAAGAACGAAGGAAGGAATGAAAGGGAGGAAAGAAGAGAAATAAGAAATGAATAAACAAATGAAAGAAAGGAGGAATAAAGAAGAGAAAGGAAGAATAAATGAAGAAAGGAAAGCGAAGAATTAAGGATGGAGAGTGGGAGAGGAAGGAAGGAAGGAAGGGATTAAGGGAAGAAGAAAAAGAAGGAGGGAAGAAGGGAGGAAAGGCCCACCCATGTGGTATATTCTGGGATTTCGGCACAAACCGGGGCTTGTTTGGGGGAAGAAAAGCTAATTCCCCACTTTGAAATAAAGGTGGGGTGAGCTTCTTAAGGACAGTCCTCCCCCCCCCCCCCCCAAATGTTTGCAAAGTCCGGCTGGGCCAGAAGTGGCTTCCAAGCCTTCCAAGCGGTCAGTGGGGGCGGCTGCTGGATTCCAGGTGTGACCGTTTTCCAGGCGCCAGGAGCGGGAGGCTATCGCCTTGCTCAGGGAAGGGCCTCTTGGAGGAGCGGCCATGTCCGTTCACCGCGGCCCGGTTCCACTTGCAGAGATCCCCGCTGAGAATGTCCTGGATGTGCTGCACGATCAGGTTGATGGCCACTGCCAAGGGAGAAGAGGAGATGGAGCACTGAGCCAGGGAGCCCAGTCATGAAACGGCTGCAAGCAAACTGTTGACCTGTCGACCACCAGCCCCTCCGGCAGCCGAATCAGAGGAAGCAGAAGAGGTGGCGGTGTGGGAGTCACGGCCAGCATCAAGGCAACCTGGGAGCTCCGAGGGGGAAGAGGGAATGGAGCTGGCAGAGAGAGAGAGAGAGAGAGACAGACAGAGGCCCTCCGTCAGCCCTCAGATGGGGAGTCAACAGCCCCCAGGAGTGGCGGTGGCTGATGAGGAAGAGGAGGAACAGCCGGGTCCAGTTCATGCTATACGGATGCACAGAAGGCAGAGGAGAGGAGAGCAGTGGAAATCTATGGGCCGGTCCTCGGGACAAAAGAGCCGCTGCTGCTAGAGAAGCCCCACCCTAGTTCTGGGGATAAAAGGCAGCGGGTGGATATGAATAGATGTGGCCGGCCGACTTGTTAACCCGCAGTGTGAGAGAAAAGTTTTGCCCAGGGCTGCCGGCGTTCCTAATAAAGGAATCTTGGAGTTTACTTCAGAGGATTTGGGATGTTTGGGGAGCTGGGTCGGGACACAAACCACCAACTCAGAGAGAGCACCGAGGGGACACACACACACACACACACACACGTACCTTCTCATTCTGCTAAACTATCTCTGGTTTTTAGCAACCTGCAAATTTGGGGACACTGTTTATTGCTCTCCTCTTCCCGATGAAGATGACGGCAACCCCAGTTTAAGAGACGTTGAGAAGTGGGCAAAATTCTCTATCAAGTTCACACATTCCTTACCCATATTATCCACGCCTCGCGGGATAATGACGTCAGCGTATTTCTTGGTCTGCAAGGAAGGAGGAAGATCACCGACAACCTGGTCTAAGCAAGCATCAACTCAGAAGTCATCAGCCAGAAGAAAGGAAACATGGCTTATATTCCTTCTTAAAAGGCACTCTCAGTAAGCTCCAACTTGTTCTAGTTTATGCTACAGGTAGTCCACGACTTACAACAGTTTGTTTAGTGACCATTCCAAGTTACGACGACACTGAAAAAAAGTGACTGCTGAGCATTTCTCACAAGTACACCTTTGTAGCATCCCTGTGATCACCACCACCACCACCACCATCATTTAACGGCCCCATAATCCCTTGAGGGGTGGAGTCTGGGCCACTGAATGGAGCTGAGTGTTTACTGGCCTGATGCCTTTCCTGTCACCAACGCGGAGTTATATTCAGCAGATATATTCTCATTGTGCCCAGAGAGAGAAAGTTCTGCCTCCACCGAGGATTGAACTCACAGCCCTCCTGAGAGTGAGGCGAGAGCTCCGCTTCTAGACACACCGCAACACTCCGGAGCATCCGCATGATCAAAATTCAGGTGCATGGCAACCGGTTCATACTTACGATCTGTTCACTAAGGTCCCCTTTTTGCGACCACCTGACACCGGGGAAGCCAGATTCACTTCATAACTGTGTGACTCATTTAAGAACCGCAGCAATTCCTTTAACAACTATGGCAAGAAAAGTCGTAAAATTGGGGTGGGGGAAGTAACTCACTTAACAAATGACTTAGCAATCTAAATGTTGGGCTCGTAACTTGAGGACTACCTGTCAAACCGGTTGCCAAGCACCCAAATTTTGATCACATGACTGTGGGGAATGCTGCGATAACTGCAAGGATTGGTTGCTAGTCCCTTTTTTTTTCAGTGCCTGTGTAACTCTGAACATACGCTAAAAATGGTTGTAACTCGAATTCTACCTGCATATAAAGATTATCCTTGTTTAGCATCTGTAGTTGGGCCTGGCAACTTGCTTGTTAAGGGACGCGTCACTAAGGGAAACCATGTGAATCCCTCCGATGACTTATCTCGAAAACCTGGGATAAAGGAGAAGGGATAGTTTTCATTACCGGCAAACAGAATTCTTCAAAGGCAGGCTTGACAAACGTCGTATATTGAGTTAAAATCTGTTCCAGATCCCTCCCTCGTTTCATATCTCGAAGGACTGCCGCGGAAGGAGAGAAAAACACAAAAGGAAAACGAAAGTTAAAAAGAAGGACCGTCTCTATGATTTCCTAAGCATCGAAAAGAAAAGAAAAGAATCCAACTTCTCACCCCTCCGGGACAATCTGACGTCTGAATCAGTATCGACAAAAAGCCGGAGGTGAAACATGTCTCGGATTTCTTGACTGTAGAAGACTAAGATCCCTTCAAAGAGCAGCACATCGGCAGGGTAAACCATCGTGGTCTCGGGCAACCTGTGCCAACACACAGTCGCTGAAGAACAATCGCCCAACTGACATAGCACAACACAAACGCATCCTGGGAGAATCAGCCATCCAAAGGGGGAGTTTGCCTTGCGTATGTAGGAAAGCAGATAGTTCTCGACTTACGACTGACCACTGAGCCCAAATGATAGAGATAGATAGAGATAGATAGATAGATGATAGAAATAGATAGATATGATAGATGATCGATCGATCGATCCAGGGAATGGACACTGACCTGGAATGGGTCACAAAATCGTACGTTGGGACCTCCACTGCTTGACCATCGATGATGTTCTTCAACGTCGTTTCCATCAAATCGTTGTCAAAAGCATCTAGAGCGGGAAGAGGAGAAGAGCAACCAAGATGATTAGGGGACTGGAGGCTAAAACATATGAAGAACGGTTGCAGGAACTGGGTAAGAAAGAGAAGGACTGGGGTAAAATCTTCCAATATTTGAGCGGCCCTCACAGAGGCCCAGAAGGAAAGAGAAGAAAAAGGCTCGGTGGTGCGAGAGATACCTGGGTGGTCAAAGTTATATTGCCCCTTTAAGGCTCTGGCTTTCTGGTCTGGGGTGAGCACCTTGTAGAATCGGTCTTGGCTCAGAATGACCACCTTCCGTTGACGATGATCAACCTCGTTTTGACCCAGCAGTTCCATGATCTTCTCACACACGGTGGACTTTGGAGGAAGGGATGGACAGACAGACAAACCAAGAAGGAAAGTTAGCCAAGTCAAAAGTGCAGGTCATCTTTGACTTACGACCAAAATTGGGACCAGAACATCCGATGCAAAGGAAGTGAGTCATGTCCTACTTTATGACTGGTATATATAAACAGGGAGCCAACCTCACTCCCTTCTAGCTTTGATGATGTTCCCTAGTTGGGTCATGATATGTCTGCAAGAAAACAACCCAGCTGAGAGAGGACCAAGGACCCTCCCCCATTTTAACCCTGAGCTACAAATCTCCTCTTTGACTGATAATAAATTCAACCGAACAATCAATATGAGCAGCAAATGAAGGCAGCCTTATTAATTTGCCAGAAACCAGAATGGTCTCCCTTAATACAGGAGCTGAACGGAAATCGCATCTTGCCCCATCCATAATTATTATAAACCTGATGTCATAAGGGAGGCTGGAGATCCCGTATCATATTATATAGGATAATACAACCTGGCAGCTGTCATTTCCAAACAGGAGGACATCCACACCCGTCAAGCCCATCCCAAGCCTGTTTTTGGAAAAGGACTTCAGTGCCTTAGACTCAGAATAATTTTACTGTCCCTTTGAAGGTACAATCATTGGCATACATCAAATTGAAATGTTGTTTACATGCAGCTCTCAAACGGTCACCACCTCCAATATACGCTACATAAACACGACAACACAAATACAAAATTAAGGCAACGCAAACAACCCACACCCACACCTGACACCTCTAAGCAACAGAGCTTTCTACCCTGGATTTTAAACCTCCTCCTCCTCCTCCTTTTCCCCTTTCCTGCTTTCTCCTGTCCGAGGGGGGGGGGCATGCATTGCACGCCCCGGTTCTTGCTTGTTTGTTATTATTATTATTATTATCATTATTATCATTATTATTATTTTGCAACGGGAGTGGAGGTTTTTTTTTTTTTTTTTTTTGCATCTTTACCTTGCCGCTGGCGGTGCCCCCGCTCACCCCGATCAGGAAGGGCCGCGGGTGAGGCCACTCCGCTTCGCCGGCCGGGCTGCAGTTGGAAGCGTGGCCGCCCGTGGTGGCCATGAGTCCGGCTGTGCCCAAAAAGCCGAGCGCCGCCGACGAGGGGGAAAAAAAACTACGCCTCCCAGCAGGCCCCGCGCAAGGAAAAGAACCCCGCGCGGGTGTGGCTGGAGCGCGGGGCCTGCTGGGAAACGGAGTCCTCCCGAACGAAAGCCGCCCCCAGCGCACACATGACCGGCTGTCATTGGGGGGAAGAGGCGGGGCTTGGCGGGAAAGGGGTGGAGCGTCAGCATAAGATGTACCCGTTTGCTTTGATCTTCATGTTAATGAACCCTAATGTTGCTATCTATTAGCTGCCTTGATAATACACACACACACACACACACACACACACACATATATATATATATATATATACACACACACACACACACACACACACGCCTATATCTATCATCATTGTCTGTCTGTCTAGCTATCTAATTTTCAGCAGAATAGAATTAGAATAGAAAATAGAATAGAAATAGAATAGAATTAGAATTAGAATAAGAATAGAAAATAGAATAGAAATAGAATAGAAATAAAATAGAAATAGAATAGAATTAGAATAAGAATAGAAAATAGAATAGAAATAGAATGGAAATAGAATAGAAATAGAATAGAATTAGAATAAGAATAGAAAATAGAATAGAAATAGAATAGAAATAAAATAGAAATAGAATAGAATAGAATTAGAATAAGAATAGAAAATAAAATAAAATAGAAATAGAATAGAAATAAAATAGAAATAGAATAGAATAGAATTAGAATAAGAATAGAAAATAAAATAAAATAGAAATAGAATAGAATTAGAATAAGAATAGAAAATAGAATAGAAATAGAATAGAAATAAAATAGAATAGAATAAGAATAGAAATAAAATAGAAATAGAATAGAATTAGAATAAGAATAGAAAATAAAATAGAAATAGAATAGAAATAAAATAGAAATAGAATAGAATAAGAATAAGAATAAGAATAGAAAATAGAATAGAAATAGAATAGAATTAGAATCAACAGTTGGAAGGGATGATCTTGGAGGTGCAGCTAAACTTGTGCAAAACTTGGGCCAGAAGCAAATCCCGCATATTGGAGACGTGTGCATTGTGGGTGTGGGTGGCTACGCATTGGCAACCCATCGTGGGGGAGTTGAGAGTACCTCAAACTTTATGCACGGGTCAAAGGTCCGCGCAATCCAACCCCAAATAAATCCAGATTATTGAGCCGGATGGGAGTCAGAGTAGTTGCCCTTCGCCCTGGCGTTTGCCAAGCCGAGCCAGGATCTTGGCACAGCTTCGCACTGCACACAAAACACACAAATACACACACACACATATGCAGTGGCCTTCGACCTCCTTGGCTTTTGGTACACACACAGCTGCCCTTCTGCAAACAAGCCATCAATGATTAATCCCCGGAAGCTGAATCTCGGCGCATGGGATGAGCCCTACGGGTGCCCAGGGCAGGGCGCCATTGTTGATCCAGCTGGGGTGAGGAAGATGGCCCGGGGCAGGTGGAGGCAGGAAAGGTCCCCTACCTGGCTGAGGTGCCCAGGTCTTTGAAGGAGGAAGGAGGCCGGGGAGAAGACAGGTAAACTGCCACAAACTCCTCCCTTGTAAATACAAACTCTGGGTGCGGTTCCCCTCTTTCCTAAGACCCAACGGTGCACAATGCTAAAGGAGGCTTGGCAACAGAGCCTCCGGGGCTCAGGGCAGTCTACCTGTGAGGAAGCCAGGGGCAGTTCCCAAGTCAAAGGGCCACCGGGACCTCCTCGCATCAACGCCGCCCTATGCATGACCGCAAATTCAAGCCCCAAATTGAGTTCTGTCCCGCTTTTACGACCTCTCTTGCCGTTGAGTGAAATCACTGTTCTTCCTTCCTTTTGTTCTCTTTTCTTTCTTCCCCTCCTCCATTTTCTTTCTGTCCTTCCTTTCCTCTCTTCTTCCCTTTTCTCCACCCCTCCTTCCTACCTTCCTTTTTCTTTTTTCTTTTCTCCCCTCCTCCCTTTTCCTTCTTCCATTCCATTCCTACTCTCTCCTGTTCCTCCTCCTTCCTTCCTTCCTTCCCTTCCTTTTGTATTTTTCTCCCTCTCTCCCTTTCCCCTCTCCTCTTCTTCCCTTTCCTCCTCCTCCTCCTCCTCCCTTCCTTCTTTACTTCCTTACATACTTACATTTGTTTAGATCGTCTTCCCCTTTGAAAAGTTTGCAAATGATCCAACTTACAAAGAAAGGGAAACCAACGCTTATTTGATGATCAACATTATTGCGGGTGGGGCTGTTGCTTCCTCATAGGACCCGTGGAAACTTCTTTCCATTCAAGCAACCAAGTTTGGAGGGCGCCAACATGCCTGGAGAAGAACTCCATCCGAGCCCATCTCCAGACGGCCCAAGGGAAGTTGAAAGAGAAGGAGAGGCCCAACCTTCTCCAGGGGATGCAACAAAACTCACGGGAGAGCCGAAGACCTCATCCAAGCCCGACCACCAGGCAGGATCAGATCATCTCCAGAACATGGGGACCCTCAATCAAGGCTTCGTAGAAGAACCTCCTCCCTATGCTCCACCGGATCCAAAAGACGTCCACTTGTATCCACCGTTCCACACCAACGTTCCACCACAGAGCTGCGTCTTTTACCAGCCGACAGCTGCACCCCAGGTCCTAAGCCAACCACCCCATGTATTCTCCAGCCCCTGTCCTTACTCCATCGTGAGTTGTAAATAAGGGGAGAACTTTTGTAGCTCAGGATTGAACAGGGGGCTCCTTGGTGTGTCCTTGAGCTTAGCTGCTTTCTTGCAAGGCGTTTCATGACATCATCACTGCTAATAGGGAGTGGAGTGTGCAGAGAGGAGGAGGAGGAGGAGGAGGAGGAGGAAGAAGACGGTGGGGTCTTTGGTGCTCTCTAAACTTAGTTGCTTTCTTGCAAGATGTTTCATGACCCAACTAGGTAATATCATCAGTGTTAGAAAGGAGTGGTCTTTGCAGATTGGAGGGGGAAAGGGAAAGGGAAAGAGGAAAGGAAGGAAGGAAGGAAGGGAGGGAGGGAGGGAGGGAGGGAATCAGAGAATCAGATAATACGCTATGAGGAGGGAGGGAGGAACAGAGGAAAGAGGGAAGGAGAGAGAGGAAGGGAGGGAGGGATTTCAGATGTTCCCTGCCAGATTCCTATCAGTTTGGTTCACCCTTAGTCATTCTATCTCTCTAAAGCAATATCTCTGAAAAGATGACCCAATGGGGCACTAATTATACTTCCAATTTATATTTATCGGGAATTTTGCAGCACCAGCAATTGAAACTTACTTCAAACAGGTACTGGCTTAACTCTGGGGAAGCTAGTCAGCTGCCATCTATCAACCCAGCTTACCTGGCAGGGTTGTTATATGGAAAAGAGGAAAAGTTTTCCTCTAAGTTTTCAACCCTGAACCTTTGAAGAAAGATGGGGTTGTACATTGACCCAATAAAGAGCTGGGTGGGCTTCTCAGTTCAAGATGGTTGAATTTTGGCTCTTCTTTCACTACCAGGGTGCCTGGCCTGGCGAGAGCCCCCTGGTTGGTGACCAGAGGCTGCCACCCAAAGATTATATGATGGAATCTGTACTAGTGACAATTTTCTGCTGCTTGTTCACGGGCCTGATAGCACTTGTCTATTCCCACGAGGTACGTGCTGCTACGGCAAAGAAAATGCTGAGGTTTAGGGGGGGAAAGGGGGACCTTTCACACTTTGACCCCCACGGATGCATGCTCAAAATTCAGACACTTGTCAACTGGCTCCTATTTATGATGGTCGCAGCATCCTGGGGTCATGGGATGTCCCTTGGCGACCTTCTGACAAGAGAAGTCCACGGGGAGGCCAGATTCCCTTAACAACCACGGGGCTAACTTAACAACTGTGGTGATTCACCTAACAAGAAAGGTCACAAAATGGATGGATGGATGAGGAGATGGGTAGGTGGGTAAGTGTAGATGGTTGAGTGGATGGGTAGGTAGGTGGGTGGATGTTTGGTTGAGTTGATGGATGGTTGAGGGAATGGATGTTTGGTTGAGTGGGTGGATGGATGGATGGTTAAGAGATGGATGGATGAGAGGATGGGTAGGTGGGTGGGTGGATGGATGGATGGATGGTTGATTGGGTGGATGGATGGATGGTTGAGTGAATGGATGGATGGGAGGATGGGTAGGTGGATGGATACTTAGCAATGACAATTTTGGCCTCAATTGTGGTCGTAAGGTGAGGATTACCTGTGCTTGGCCTTGCTTTCAAGGAAAAAGTTGAACAGTGGTCCATATTTCTCACCTACAGTGGAAATTGATCCAAGATTCTCCGTTTTCTTTCTCATGTAGACCCGGGCTGCTCTGAAACGAGGTGACCTCATCCAAGCCACGAGGGCTTCCTACAAAGCTCACTCGCTCATCTTGTTCAGCCTCTTCTTCGGTCTCTTTGTGTCCCTCAGTTGGATTATCTACGTGGTGGTAACCCTGTATCTATGATCCAGAAGGTTGGGATGGACCGTGGAGTTTCCTACAAAGTTGTGGTATGGAGCCCTCATCCTTTTCAACCAGTTTGGGGACCCATTTCTCATGCTGGCACTTTCTTTTGTCTCTTCTCCAAACCCAGCCACATCAAGAAGGAACAATTGTCCTACAGAAAGTGATGAGATCTCACCATCACCACCACGGAAGGATGTCTTCATAGTGCAAAGCACTGATATCTTCTTTCGGAGCTTCCCGAGGCTCACTTAATTGCTATCTCATCACTTATTTAAAAAAAACAAACCACAAACAGCCTGGTCCAAAGTTTAAAGGAAATTCCAGACTCTCCTTGGAGAAGCTACATGTTATCCTTGGGGCAGGTCAGGAGAGCGATCATCGGTCCAGGGGTTCTTCAAGCATCGAGACCAAATCACGGGCACTGTCCTGTGAAGACCTCAGGAATTCCATACTGACTTTTATGGAAGATACTCAATTACGAACAATAAATGCTGGAAGGATTTTTACCCATTCCTGTTCATTATGTGACCATTGACCAACAACTGTAAATAGGGGGCCAGCAACTGATCTTCATTCCCTCCTTGCTTGGGTAAAAAGATGGATGGATGGACGGGCAGACAGACAGACAGACAGATCAATGATAGATTAGGTAAGTAGATAGGAAAATAGATGGACAGATGAGATAGTTGATAGGTAGACTGGATGAATAATAGATAAATGATAAATATAGATTAGGCAGGTAGATAGGAAGCTAGGTAGGCAGATGAGATATAGATGGATGGATGGATGGACGGACTGAGCCCAGGAGAACAATCTTCTCTACAACATGGCACCGGTGCCCAAAATTTGAGAAATAGCAAGGGCAAAAAAAAATTGAATTTCTTTGATTGGTTCCTCAATGCCCATTTCAACTACTTGTTTTCAACCTGGAATATGTGAAACTACTTTTGCACATTGACTTCATGGGCACAGTTTTGAAAATCTTGCTGCGGTTGATGGTGACAGGTTCTTTCACTGCATTTATTTTCACTAGAGTTTTTTTCTTCCCTACCTTGAATATAAAAAAGCAATAAAACATGTTTTCAGATTTTTTTTATTTGCAAGTTGGGGCTCTACATTGTTGAGCCACAAATACACAGTGTTGGGCTCAGGAGACATAAGTTAAGATAACTGAGGACAATTTTGTAAAAATTCAGGTTTCTCTTTTGATTTCCTAAATCAAACTGTACCTACCCTTTTCTCCCCCTTTGCCTCCTTCCTCAGTGCTGGTCTCATTAACTCAGTGATACTCAACCTTGGCAGGTTGAAGATATGTGGACTTCCACTCCCAGAATTCTCCAGTCAGGATTTCTGAGAGTTGAAGTCCACACCTCATAAAGTTCTTAAAGTTGAGAAACACTGCTGCTGTAGCAGAACTCCACTTTAAGTTAAACTCTGCTCCCAAGAAAATAAACACAATGTCGTCCCTGTTTTAACTAGCAGGAATTAAAGAAGAGAAAAACAAAACCAGCCCTTTTGGGTCAGATTCAGAAACAGGGATCATTCAGAGCCATGTGGGAAGAGGAGGAGGAAGAGGAGGAGGGGGAAGGGAGGAGGAGGAGAGGGGGAAGGAAAAGAAGGGGAGAGGAGGAGGACAAGGGAAAGGAAGAGGACAGGGGGAAAGGAGGAGAGGGGGAAGGGAGGAGGAGAGGGGAAAGGAAGAGGAGGCTGGAGAAGGAGAAGGGACGATGTTTTTGGTGGTTTAGCAGATGGAGTAGGAAAAGAGAATAAAAAAAGAGAAGGGGAAGCGATGATGACGATAGAGAAGAAAAAAAAGAAAGAGGAGAAGAGAAGGAGGATGGAAGAAGGCCATCTCAATTCTGGCCACTGAGCAAGAGGAGAAAAAAAAACCAAAGCAACTCAGCACAAATTGCAGCCCAAACCCTCCCAAATGGGGGGAGAAGGCACCACTTTTTGGAAACAATCCGTCTCTGGGCATCTGATTTCAAGGAGCAGAGAATGGAAGGAGCCCTAGAAACCTCTCCAGCCTCGAGGGAAGCCGGAGAAGAAGAAAACGCAGGCTGTGCAGCATGGGAGTGGTAGAGAAAATTCAAGGGGACTATTTCCCTCTTTGTTTTAATGATTGGGTGGGAGTAAATGTAGGTTTAGCCATTATCTCTGGAGCCCAACGATCCAAACCAACCCGGTTTAATTCTGCCCACGATGGGTTTGACCTAACTGTGTTCACAATCGCCTGCCTGAGTTCTGTCGTAACTTTGGGCTGATGTCTTCACAGCCTAAAGATCCATTTTGTCTCTCCTCCCTATCCTTTTTTCTTTTTTCTTCCCCCCCCTTTTTTTTAAAAAAATGATTCCTTGCCAAAATAATAATAATAATAATAACAATAATATTAATAACCAACTAAAAACAACCCAAACAGAATGGCAAAACGGCCCTCCAAAAAGAAAAAGAAAGGGAAAAGAAAGGGGAAAAAAAAAACAAAAAGGAAGGAAGGAAAAAGAAATCCACAGGCGTAATTCAAACATGCACATCGAAAACGAAAACGCCACGCTCCTACAACCCCGTATGTACAGGCGGCTGTGTTTTCCTACAGATTCACTGCCTTTGCAAACTTAGTACCGTCGCCAATTTAAGACGTTTCCCCCCCTCCCCCCCCCCGGTGGAAATCCGGAGGTCGGGGTGGAGAGTTGAGATATGACGCCCCCAGTTCCGGGCGGGAGGAGGAAGCGATCCAAACTTGCGGAAGAGATGGGGAGAAGAACAGCTGGATCCAAGCCCTCCACAACTTCTTCAGCCACTTCTGGCTCTGGAAGAACTTCACCCGGTGGTGTTGTGGCGTCGACACCTCCATCCCTTCCAAAGCTGCCTTGCTTTTCTTCCCCGGGTTTTCTCCTAGAGTGGAAGTATCTGAAATGCTTCTCCTCGGCGCGCTCTTCAGGAAATGCCTCTGGCCAAACCCATCCATGTTGGTTACCCCCATGGCAGGCGTGCAAGAGATCATAGGTTCATGTCTCCCTTCTCCGCTTGAGTGTGCAAACATGTAGGCTGACTGGTTCCTCTCTCTCTCTCTCTCTCTCACACACACACACACAGACACACACAGACACACACAAACACACACACCTCGGGTGCAAGTATCACTTGACTTTTGGCGAGGTGGAAAGACACCCGTTTGGCTTCTCTTCCGTCCTTCACTTTCCAGACCAAGCGGTTGATGTACAACAGCCCAGAAGTGATGGAGAAAGTTCATAGAGGTTCTTCCTCCTCCACCACCGCCACCACCCGCTCAGGAAGTGATGGAGATCTGCGCAGAGTGCCAAGGCTGTGAAACTCTGTGCCAGTCCTCATTGGATGCCCACGGCCTTCCTGCTTCCCCCCCACCCACCCACCCCTTTCTAAGTCTTCTCTTCCCGGTCTGTTTTCCGCCGCGTTATATTTCGGGGTTTGATTTTGAGCGAAAGTTCCCATAATGCCTCCTCGGCCAGGTGGTCACTGAAGTCGTTGAAGAAGGAAATGATGTCATCGTTGCGTTTGATATCGTAATGCCTGCAAAGATCAGAGGGAAAAGGGATCCAGTTGGGTTCACTCCCAGCCCCAAAGGTGCTTTTTTTTTTTTTTTCCAAAGAGGCAACTGGACTTTCTGCTTTTTCTTGGAAGATGTTTTGCTTCTCCTCCCAGAAGCTTCTTCAGCTCTGAGTGGATGGTGGAGAATGGAAGGATTGACACCCCTTGCAGACAGAACTGGTCATTTGCCTCCTTTCAGAGAGGCGTTGAGGCCACTTGGAGGTTTATCTGTGTCCTGAGGATCCCTTGAATAGTGCAAATAGGTGCGCAGCCTTCTACAATACAGTCCTTTCAGCAGTTCTAAGGCTCCACAGCCATTGGCAACCATTCAGATGACCTTGAGGACGCAGAGCAACCTCCAAGTGGCCTCAACGACTCTCTTCCAATCCCCAAGCTTCTCAGAGGAGAACCAAAACATCTTCCAAGAAACCCCAAAAAGTCCAGTTGCCTCTTGAAAAAAAAAAGCACCTTTGGAACAACCATGACCTGATGGATGACGGATCTGATGGATCTTCTTCAGCATGGACAACCCAAAACATGGGTAGGAAGCCAAAGCGACAAAAGACTTACACTTGCTGGAACCGTCTCATGTTGTCCAGGATGTTGAACTGCTGCCACCGCTTGGAGAAGTTGACTTTGCCATCGATGTAGTCGGGGTTTCCCAGGTGCACGAAGGTCAGGTCTTGCAGGATCAGGCCCCTGGAGGAGGGGAGAGGGGAAAGGGAAGAGGTTCCCATTGGGGCTTGGAAGAGCTACACGCCTTAAGTGGCGAAAGGGTTGTCTCTAAGCGGGAAGACTTCCTGCTTTGACAGCAGCTGCTCAGTCACAACCAAAGAAAGAAGGTTGTTTCCCACCTCCAAAGCCTGGGGAGAAATCCGGCATGCCCAACGACAAGCAGTCCTCACTTAGTGACTACAATTAAGACCGCCAGCCCGGCCGTTTAAGCGAAGCGCCTGCCGAGCGGGAAAATGGCGATGTTACCATCTTACTTCCGCTTCGCTCTACAGAACTGTGAAGGCTAGTGCAAGGATTGGTCATAAATTCACTTTTTCCCTCCATGTCGTAATGGCTAACAGTTGTTAAACGAGGTGGCGAGGTCTACTGGATAGACCGGAGGGAAAACGAGCCTATATAAGCTAACTCTAGTTTAACGTAAAGCCACAATAATGGAACCCGGCAAGTCTGAAAATACAGTTCTGTTGCTGTCA